>VCAZ01000041.1:832500-880000 GCA_005784505.1 Bagarius yarrelli
CTCGTACCTGGTTTTATCCCGTCCAGGGGTCCAGTCGAGGGTGGAGGGATGCGCCTGTGTACGGAGAGATCATCCAGTTTACAGTGGAGGAGGGGAAACCGGAGAGACGTTGGAGAAACGATGGAAAAACGATGGAGAGATGATGGAGTGATGATAGAGAGATGATGGAGTGATGCGTCACAGCCGTACGGAGGCACAGTCTTCTTCTAGTCCTTTCTACACTTCTTCTCTTTTTCTCCAGTTACTGATCTTCCCTCTGCATTTTCATATAAATTTCTCTTCTTCTTTCTCGTTCCCTCTTTTTCTCCCTC
Source organism: Bagarius yarrelli (assembly GCA_005784505.1). NCBI lineage: Eukaryota > Metazoa > Chordata > Actinopteri > Siluriformes > Sisoridae > Bagarius > Bagarius yarrelli. The sequence goes on from VCAZ01000041.1 coordinate 832,812, forward strand.
AGTGCTTTATTTTTATTCTCTCTCTCTCTCTTTCTCTTTCTCTCCCTCTCTCTGTGTCTCTTCCCCCCTCCTTCTCTCTCTATCGCTATCCCGTCAATGCTTTTTCGTCCGTAAGTGTGTGTGCATTGTGCATCTCTCCTCCCTTCTATTTCTTGTGCTTCACTCGTTCATGCCTCTTGCTCTCTCTCTCTCTCTCTCTCTCTCTCTCATTCCCTCCTCCCATGATTTTTCTTGCTAGATTTTGCTTTCCCCCTCTCTCTGTTTCTCTCTCTCTCTCTCTCTCTCTCTCTCCACTTCTCCTCAACCTCCCACCCTCGCTTCATCCCTCCACTAGTCTGACTCAGCCTCTCTCTCTCCCTCTATCTCTCTCCCTCTCTCTCTGTTTCTCGCTCTCTGCAGTCTCCGCTGCAGTGCCTTTGCAGATCATGTTTTTTTTTTACTGCTAGTCAAAAATGTCAGCCAATCAGAGAGCTGCACTGCCTCCTCTTCCCCTTGTAGGGTCTCGGTCTCTTTCTCTCTCTCGTTCTCTCTCTCTCTTTTTCCCTCTTCTCTTCTTCTTTTTGAGCTCTCTCTCTCTCTCTCTCTCACACACACAGGTACAGATTGATTACAAATCAAACAACTAAGCATTTCTTGACAATAAATAAAACCTACAGTGGGGGAGGTGTGGCCTCGGTGGTTCCTACACTGATAAAGGGATGTAGTCTCTCCTGACAAACATACACACACATACTCACACACACACACTCACACACACACACACACACACACACACACGTGCTCAAAGTGACACAGGCGCTCTGTGTACGGCAGCCAGGCCCATGACCTCTTTCACACACACAGGCACACAGCCCAACAAGGTACACACACAGAGTCAAACAGAATGCCCTTACATACACACACACACACACACACACAACACACGCACACTACGCACACACTTAGCCAAACAGAGCCACATACAGGCACCTCATACACACACTGTACGTACACAAAGACGAGTCATAAATACAAAGGCACACACTCAGTAAAACAGAATCACATACGGACCACCCCTTATACACACACAACCCAAAAATAGACACATGCATGATAGAATACACTGACACATTCAAACACCCATAAATCACACACACACGCACACACACACACGCACACAACAGCTATTTATTCTCAGCTGTTTTTTTTCTATATTTTATTCATCTTTAAATTTTATACTTTGAAATGATATAAAGAGAAAATACATTAATGGTGTTAGTTACAACACTGGCCACTAGGGGGCACTGTGGGGCGATCGCCACAACAGCTAACATCCAACCATCCACCTGATACACATACCAATAAATAATAAATTTAAATATGTAAATAATTGAATTAATCAAAAATTAATAAATAATAAAAAATAAACAATAACATTATTTATTATATATTATATGTTTTAGTTTTATAAAACATATAGTAATTAAATTTTAAATTTTAAAAAAAATTCTATTTAAATGATGATTTTTCTGATCTGATAATAATAATTAATAATAAATAATTTAATAATAATAATAATAATAAATATAATAATTAAATAACATACTAATATTAACATTAATGTAAATGTATTATTAATAGTATTCTGTTTTTTTTATAAAATATAAAAATAAATGCACTCTACTGTTTGATTATTTTATTATTAAATAAAATATTATTTCTCACACCTGAAGCATAATCAAACAGTGAATATTAACAACACACGGACGGGCCCAAAAAAAAGATTTATTATTGAATGTGATAAATAATAATTCATTATCTGAATAATGAATTTATTTATTATTAAAACAAAACTAAATTGAATACATTATTAACATTATAAGCAATTTAACAATTTAATAAATTAATTAGTAATACGAAAAAGTTTTTTTTTAAAGTTTAATTATAAAAAAGTATATAATATTTATCTGTATTTTATATACAATGTTAATAAAACATTATTATTCGATATGAAGGCCTTATTCTAACAATTATAATAGAAAAAATCTTTCACATCAGGAATTTTATAATAAAATTATTATAAAACTTTTTTTCCCTCTCTCCTCTCTCTATCCTCTCAATCTCTCACTCCTCTATCAATACTATTTCTTTGTCCTCCTTCTGTGTCTGTTGTCTGTTGTCGTCTCTCTATACCCTCTCTACTTATCTTCATCCCCTCTCTCTTTCCCTTTTTTCTCTCGCTCCTCATACATATTTCTTTTTGTCCTCCTTTCTGTCTGTCTGTCTGTCTGTCTCTCTTACCTCTCTCTCTCTTATCTTCATCCCCTCCTTCTTTCCCTCTTTTCTCTCTCTCTCTTTCTCACTCTCACATTCCTATCTCTCATCCTAACCCTCTCCATCTGTCTCCATCTGTCTCTCTCTCTCTCTCTCTCTCTCTCTCTCTCTCTCTCTCTCTCTCTCTCTCTCTCTCTCTCTCTCTCTCTCTCTCTCACACACACACTCCTCTCTCCCTCCCTCTCTCTTTTGCTAGCCGAAGAAGCCATGGAAGAAGACACACACACACAGCAGGATGATGGCGTTGGCATTCATTATGTTCTTCCACAGCGGCTGCTCGCTGGTGTCTGTCAGCTGCTTCTTTAGCTCCTCCTCCTCTTCTTTTGTCAGCTTCGGGACTTTTTTCTGCTCAAAGCCACAGAACCAGTTGTAGCCTTTTCTCCAGCAGCTCGGTTCAGACGTGGGTTCTACAGGAGTCGACATTCACGCGAGAGTTTATACACACGTGTATATATATATATACACACACAGATACTCGCCCATCTGAACTCTGTGTGACATCATCAATCACTCGGTAGCTTCCTAAGATCACTAGCATGAGAGCTACATTTTAACATGTCATCAAAATAAGTTTTAAGGCTCATAAACTTTCATCGGCTCAATATAGTGAGGCTGGATTATTTAAGCCAGCTGTTAACCTGTCTGTCTGCACGCTTCTGCCTGTCTTACCCTCCACATCCATGTCCTTCTCGTCCTGGTCCCTGTTCCAGTCATCAGCATCCAGGTCGATCCTCTCCTCTTTCCTGTCGCGTAAACTCCAACACAACCTGTACAGCTACAAAACAACAACACGACACACACACTTACACACACCGCAGTGTAGAAATACAAGTGTGTTTCTAGCAGTATAACAAATATACAATGGAAACCTGGTGTTAAAAATATACGACCAAGCTTTAGTGCAAAATTACGAAAATAACATCGAAATTACAAGTATAAAGTGAAAATTTGGGGGAATTTGAGAAATTATGAGAATCAAGTAAAAAAAACTTTGAGAATAAAGTCAAAATTATGAGAAAAAATACGAAATTATGTGTCTAAATTATGTGACAAAAGTTGAAATGGTGGAAATAAAGTCGAAATTATAAGAACCAAATCAAAATACTTTAAAAATAAAGTTAAAATTATGAGAATAAAGTTGAAATTATGAGAATGAAGGCAAAATTACGAGGATAAAGTTAAAATATTTTGAGAATAAAGCAAAAATATTATGGAATATTACATGATTAATGTCAACATTACGTTGAATTCAGCCAGAAGAATAAAAAAACAAGGGAGTGGTAGCTCAGTGCTTAAGGCGTTGGATTCCCAGCACCAGCAAGTTCCCACTGCTGGGCCCCAATTCAGGGCCCTTAATTCCCAGATGCTCAGTCGTATAAATGAGGTGTAAGTCACTCTGGATAAAAGCGTCTGCCAAAAGCCAGAAATGTAAATAAAAGTCAAAATTACGAAAATAGAGTAAAAAAAAACCCAGAAAAAAAATCCCCACAGAATTTCAAGGAACTGAAATTCACATAATTTTGACTTTCTTCTCAAATTATTTTAATTATAATCTCGTCATCTTTAAAGCTCCATCATAGGAATAAAACACTCGGTGTCAAGATGTTGAGAAAACACGTGTGTGTGTGTGTGTGTGTGTGTGTGTGTGTGTGTGTCTCTTACATGTTTGTCGTCGATGGGTTTGGTCATGAGCGAGATTCCCAGCACTACCAGCAGTGACACCCCATAGAGGATCAGACCGAAGTAGAGGTAATGCACGCCACAGATGATGGTGGGACAGTCGCCGGGATTAGCACAGCTTCCTGTTCCGTACAGAAACTCTGCGATCATCCGCGACATGCCGATAGCCAAACCAATCAGCATGCCGTAAAACGCACCCTGACGCACACAAACACACAACCAGCAGCTTGTAAACGCTTGTATCTTTTATTTGTACACCCCATTGTGCTGAATGTGGGTGTATTCAGAGAGCTGTCAATCAAGTGTCCTCATAAGAATAGAGCACCAGTTACATCATCACAAGTGTTTTTACACAACTGTTAACTATTGTTTAGTTCTTTCTTTATTTTGCAAATATTCTGTTTTATTTTATTATAATTTATTTCATTATTATTTTATTATTCTTATTTTTACTTGCTGGTTGATTAACATAAAAACTCAGTATTAATTTTAATTATTTTGTATAACATTTAATATTTATAATTGTATTTGTATATATTTTTATAGACAAACCAATTTAACTTAGATTTATTTGTTGATGTGATGGTATGAGATGTGATGTGAAAGTGATGGTAAGTGATGGTATTAGATTTGGTGTGATATGGATGTGATGGTATGTGACGTGGTATGTGATGGAATACGATATGTGATTTGATGGTAAGTGATGGGATGTGATGTGGTTTGATGTGGTATGTGATATGTGATACAGACCGGTTCGTTTACTCTCTTGCAGAAAATGGCGAGTGTGAAGACGGCGGCGATGGGCGGAGCTAAGTAACTAGTTACAGACTGGATGTAATCGAAGAGCTGGCCGCTCTGAGCTGATTGGATGATAGGAATCCAGGCGATGCTGATGCCGATAAGGACCAAGATGAACAACCTACACACACACCACACACACACACACACACACAAACACAAATATGTATCACACGTCCAGTTTCACACCCTACACAGTGCTTTTTCACATGATTTTACTTTACAAATCTAAATTGGGAATTTACCAGTGGAATGATTTTTTTTGAAATTATTGTTTCCTTAATGATCGTGTGTGTGTGTTTGTGTGTGTGTGTGTTTTTACCTGCCGGCAATCATGAGCTCCTTCTCTGAGGCTTTGTTGCGGATTTTGGCGTAGATGTCCATGGTGAAAAGTGTGCTGGAGCTGTTGAAGATGGAGGTGAGAGAACTCATCAGAGACGCCAGCATGACGGACAGCATAAGACCTCTGAGACCTGCACACACACACACACACACACACACACACACACACACACACACACATGATTATACCAGGTTAAAAGATAAAATAATCCAAAACACAACAGTATCTCAAGTACATCACTGTCCCTTTTGTTTGTAATAGAGAGGTATAGAGAAGAAAAAAAGATAGATAGATGAATCCACCTCCTCTGGCCAATCAGGATTGAGGATCCAGCAGCAAACTGAAGTTTCAACAAACAAGAAGTGCAGCCTGTCCGTCACTTACCGTTAGGCATAAGATCCACCACCAGTTTGGGGTAGGCGATGTTGGTGCAGCCCACCCCTGTGTCGCAGTACTCTTTACATAACTCAGGAACCACACACGCCACCTCATCTGCGGAAGGGGGCGGGGGGGGGGAGTCATACAAACGTTACAACTTTACAAATAACAACTCAGTCCTTAAACACGCAGCCTGTGCTAGTCAGGCTCATCCCAAACAACTAGCTAGCTGATTATTTGCAGCAATCAGTTTATGTAGTTAGCTAGCTGGCTATTTGCAGCAGTTAGCTACAGTAACAGGTGTGTGTAGCTTCAGATGAACTAAATTTACTTTTAGTTGCGGTGAAATGAAGCTAAATTATTATTATTCATTGAGGATCAAATAGCTAGCAAGACCTGGCTAGTCAGGATAACTTAAGTTAGCTAGTGTTCTGTTACAGATGTCCATCACATTAATGGTTGCTGGATAAGCTAGCCATTTAACTAACGACTCATTAGCATTCATTAACTCGTGATTAATAATTAGCCGGGTCTAGCTGTATGTATGGAGATGTTAGTCGGGCTAACAGATAAATGGTTAAAAAAAGCTAGCCCTAGATAGCTTATCATTTTGACTAGCAATGTCTTGCTAGCTGTCGAGGTCTCTTAGATGAAGATTTATGATGTGTGTGTGTGTGTGTGTGTGTGTGTGTGTGTGTACAGTATGAGCAGTTATTTATGGATAAAAGCGAAAAGTTTGTATAATTTAATATTTAACGCTACAATTAAATAATATGATAAAACTAAAACCATTTCAGAAGCATTGAAATCTAAAATAAAAGGCTTGAAAACAAGTGAAATTTTTATTTCTAAAAATAAATCTGTATATAATACAGACGAAAAGTGTGCACACCACACACACACACACACACACACACACACACAGAGTTCAGACCTGGGTAAAGCACCCTGCTGATCATGCCGGGAAACACCATGAGGAACATGGGCAGAAGTTTGAGGTATCCACACAGGACGCAGCCAGCTTTCACGTGGGACATGTTCTTAGCTGAGAGACAGCGCTGGACAATCACCTGCACACAGAGACGCTGTGTTTATTACTGAATAAAACATCCACCAATCATCAGTTTGAACAGAGTTTTTCCTGATATTTTTATATCGGCTTTAAAACATCAGGTCCACTGATATACAGCGCCATCTTATGGCCCAGGACTGCAACAGCAGCGCTTACAGGTAAAAAAAAAGAAAAAAATAAAAGAAAGAAAGGCAGGAAGGAAGGATGGAAGGAGGGAGGAAGGAAGAAATAAGAAAGAAAGAAAGAAAAAGAAGAAAAAAGGAAGAAAGAGGAAAGGAAGGAAGGAGGGAAATAAAGAAGGAAGAAAAAAGAAAGAAAGAAAGAAAGAAGGAAATAAAGAAAGAAAGAAATGAAGAAAGAAGGAAAGAAAGAATAAGTAAAAAGGATTAGGATTATTGTGAGTGTGTGTGTGTGTCGTTGATGTGTGTGTGTGTGTGTGTGTGTGTATGTATTTTGGTGCTTTTCTTCAGACAGCCCCTGTCATACCTGCTGTTTATCTAATCTTCCGGAGTGTCTCAGAATGTGTGACTAAGTTTAGGACTCGCTCTCCAAATCTTCTGCTCAGTCCATTGATAAGGTGCGTGTGTGTGTGTGTGTATCGTGTGTGTGTATGTGTGTGTGTGGGGTGGGGTTTTGCGCATTACCTGGTCCCGGTACCCCAGTAACCCGGCTGCCTGGATTTGGTGAGGGACCGAATATGAGTTCCAGGCCAGGCATGTCCCGGTCATCGGGTTCTCTGAAAGATGTGGAAGGCGTCTGCGCGAGGACTGTAACCTCGGCACGTAATTCCCCACAATCGAGGGGACCGCTCTTCATGTACTGTCTCCGCAGAACCCTCGTAACTCCCCCCCTTATCAAACGCTGGACACACACACACCCCACACCCAAACACAGGGTTGAAAACAAGCAAGATTGTCAGACATGAGGGTGGAGGAGAGAAATACAGAGTAAGCAAGTGAAACATTTAGTGATAAAAGATGAGAGAGACAGAAAGACGAAAAACGAAAAGAAATACTGTTGGATAATACACCCATTTTTGTATAGACCAAGAAAGATAGAGTTCACATTAAACAAGTATTTGGACAGAGAGAAATAGAGATAAAGGAGAGAGAGATGGAGAGTAGGGAGGAAGATGGGGAGAAGAGGAGAGAGAGAGAGGGAGAGAAGCAAGAGCGGAGAGAAGGTAGAGAGAGAGAGGGGAAAGAGAGACAAGTAGAGAGGAGAGAAAATGGAGAGGGAGAGAAGGAAGGAGAGATGATCTATAGATATGGAAGAGATAGCGCAGGAGAGGGAGAGAAAGAAGGAGAGAGAGGGAGTAGAGCGGTAGAGAGAGGAGGGAGATGGAAGGAGAAAGAGAGATAAAAAGAGAGAGAGAGAGATGGAGAAGATAGAGAGAGATAGAGAGAGAGAGAGAGAGAACGTGGAAGAGAGAGTAGAGGGAGAGAGAGGATAGAGAGAATAGGGAGAGAGAGAGAGAAAGGGTAAGATGGAGAAGAGATAGAGAGATAGGAAAGAGAGAGAGTAGAGAGAGAGAGAAGAGAGAGAGAGCAAGTGGTGTGTTTTCACTCACCAGCCCAGAGATGAGGATCCACCACCATGAGATGGTCTGCATGTGTCTGTGTAAATAACTGCAGCCAGACCACCTGCATAAACACACACACACACACACCTTAAGATACTTATTGATAAATACATTATTCATCACACACTCACTACACATTAATTTGCTCATCAACACACACTTATCGACACATTAATAACCACACTCATTAACACACCGAACACTCATAACCACACTCTAACCTACTGTACACTACATAACACACACTCTAACATAGTACCTACATAACACACACTCTAAAATAATTATACTAATTGAACACACTCTTACACACTGTACCTCATTAACACACCTCATTTACACCCTCATTTACACCCGTATACTAAATAACACACACTCTAACACCACCACACACGTTAACACACACACATGTTAACATACTGACAGCTGACGGTATTCAATTTCTGACAAAAGACTGTCTGTCTTTAAACCTTTCATTTGGCTCTATCATCCGTTAAAGTTAAGGGCCTCGCTTAGGGGCCCAGCATGCAGTTGGTGGTGCTGGAATTGAACCCATAACTTTTGATCATCGGTCCACACCGTAAACACTGAGCTTCCACAAGCACCATCAACCGTCCCCATCATCATCTCATGTGAAACGTCAATTAATTTTTATACTGTCCGCTGGATGTGCTGCCATCTTTGGCCATTTTAGGAATTGCCATAATATTCCTTGATTTGCCTTAATTATGTCACAAATAATTCCCAAACACTACAACTATATTATTAAAACCAAATAATCAACCACACTATCAAAGCTTTTTAGTATTTTAGATGGTTTTACATATTTTAGCACAGTTTTACAATTTGGCTCAAGTGGGTTTACCTAATCAAGCTTTAAACAAATTAAACTAAAACACTTTAAGTTGTGCGCTTTATTATTATTTTTTTAATTTGTTCTATATGTTAATTGCTGTAGAAATAAAACGTTGTTGTGTTTGTGTACAGTGAAACGCCAGTATGGCCGTTATCATCCCTCTAATGCATCCGGATTGATCCCGATTCCTTTATATGATCCTGGATTCACGAATCCTTCTCTTAACCACTTGGAACAGATTCATCCGATTTTTCTGTTGGTAACATCAAACGATAAATTAACCTGAAAATGACGTGTATTTATCTGGTTTTAAGTTGTTTTGTGTAGCAAAAACTATAGAACAATAGCTGGCGAAGTTGATTAGGAAAAGTCCTGTACGAGACAGAAACATATGCAACCAAAATCGCGGCTACTGATTCATCTGAGCCGTTTTAATTTTACCTGATTCATCTGAATTATCTTTTCAAAAAAAATTTATTGTTGGTGATACCGAAGCCCAATGTTACAGGAGTTCATTTCCCTAAATCAAGTGATCCTAAACAGACTGGCAGTATGTCTTACGGTAGGACAAAACACAGAACCACCACTCTAACACACCACAGACACCCACGCAACACACAGACCACACCAACACACAATCAAAATGTGATTACCGAAAAGGTGTGTGCCCATTCTTCTTATTTCGCTTTTAAATGCTTTCTACATTAAAACAGAGAATGATAGAAAGAGCGAGAGAAAGACAGACAAACCAAAAAGTAAAGAAACACAAAACCAGGAGTGAAACAAGAAACAACAGAGATAGAGACAGAGTGTGAGAGAGATGAGAGAGAGAGAGAAGAAGCAGAGAATGAAAGAAAGTGATAAACAGAAAACCAGAAGGAAAAAAGAGACCGAGCCAATGAGACAGAGTGTGAGAGATGCGATCGAGAAAAAGAGAGAGAGAGAGAGAAGAGAGGAGAGATATTAAAAGAAAGTGAGAAACAGAATTAACAATTACGAGAGTGTGAAGAGAACAGAGTGTGAAAGAGACCAAGAGAGAGAGAGATATACAGAGATGATAGGGAGGCCTTTAGGGAGAGAGAACCACAGAAAGTAGTGAGAAGCATAACAAGTGCAAGAGAGAGATAGAGAGAGAAAAGAGAAGGAGAGAGACAGAGGATAAAGAGAATTGGAGAAGAAGACCGAGAGAAATGGAGAGAGACAGAGATAAATTGAGATAGTAGAGAGAGAAATGGAGAGAGACTAGAGAAATGGGAAGAGAGAGGAAATTTAGATATACAGCGATAATGTAATATAGACCGCTCGAATGTCGAGCTCTAGATAAACTTGATGATACCGCTCGCCCTCTACTATCTCTACTTCCTATATACATATTGCTACTATAGCTCTATATTCACTGTATGCGCTACCGCTAGAATTTCGCTCAGCTCATCAATTTAGATAGAGATAGACAACTGTAGAGAGCGCTCATAGAGCTGCTCTAGAGATCCCAATTGGCGAGATACATAGAGAATTTAGAGATACAACAAGATATAAATTTACTAGATATATCGAGTAAATGGAGAGATACAAGATGATAATGTAAGTCTTTTATATATAATGATGATATGCCTCAACATATAATAAATTGAGCGACATAGCTCCTGGTATATAGACCAAGATAAATTGAGAGATCGAGAGATAAACTTGCTCGATAGCAGATTAACTTGCTACTTCTCTATCGTCCTTTCGCTCTCCCGCCTCCCCTGGCTCTAGCTGCATCTCTCCTGGCTCTCTACCCGCCTCCCTGTCCTCTCTATAGCAATTTATCTTCTCATACTCTCAATGCTACGCTCCAGATCATCCCCTATCGAGCGCTAGCTCTAGCCATTTCTCGATCACCTCTATACAATGGGATACAGCGATCACATGGATTAGCTACCTCCTTCCAATGTCGATCGATCGAGATCATGGCTCTAGACCCAGATTCTACATTTCGATCGCTCTCGCTCTCCCCTGTCGTACGCCTACATCTCGAAATTTATATATCTTCGAGAAGAATCTGATCGCTACCAATTGGCTCCTATTGAGTTGTTTGTTTCGTTGTTTTTTTTTTTGTTTTTTTTGTGTCGATAGACAGAGTGATCAATTAGATAGGAGAGAGAGATAGATAAATAAATGGGATACAGCGCGAACTGGGAGACAGATATAACTATAGATAATAGCGGTAGAATTGATAGAGCATAAAGTAAACTTGAGATATGCTAAGAGAGAAATCGATTAGATGAGCGCGAGAGAGACATTGAGATAGACTATGACAGCGAAGACCTGTCGAGAGACAGAGAGACATGAGATAGACATAAGAGAAATGGAGAGAGAGAAAATGTTTGCTACAGATGCTAAAAAACGCAAAAATAACCCAGGTCGTTTCTTTTTGCAAACTTCTTGTGCCAAATGGATAAAAAAGCCCAGTGATAATAAATTTGCTAACATTCACAACTGTTTTTATTTTGTATTATTTGTGTATTTGTATTTTTTGTTTTATTTGTTTTATTTTGTAGTTCTTTATTTTTTTATTTTGTATTCTTTTGTTTTATTTTGTATTATTTTGTTTTTTATTTTGTATATTTTGTTATCGTTTTGTTGTTTTTTTTTTTTTATTTTGTATTTGGTTTTTTTTTGTATTATTTTATTATTTTTGTATTATTTTTTTTTGTATTATTTTTTAGTATTTTATTTTTGTATTAGTTTGTATTATTTTTGTATATTTTTTTTTTTTTGTATTATTTTTTTTTTGTTTTTTTGTATTTATTTTGTATATTTTATTTCTTTTTTTATTTTGTCTTTTTCTTAGTTTTATTTTGTATTATTTTTTATTATTTTGTATTATTTGTATTCTTTTGTTTTATTTTTTGTGATTATTTTGTATTATTTTGTTTATTTTTTTTATTATTAGTTTTGTATTATTTTGTATTATTTTGTTTTTTTTTTTTATTAGTTTTGTATTATTTATTTTTGTAATGTATTTTTTTTTTTGTATTATTTTGTTTATTTTGTATTTTTTTGTTTATTTTTGTATATGTTAAGGCTTCAGTCCCTTTATTTTCCACTGCATCATTGATTTGACCACACCTCTGGATTTATTCTCAGCTGTTAAATGGCCGCTACTACGGGTATTCCTGGGAGGTAAAACACGGGGGTTCCAGCTTCTCAGAGCACACAGGCACTGAACCCTAATGCCTGAGATACACTGCACCTCACACAACCACACCTCAAGTCCCGCACGGTCTTCTGAAAACTACGCGCTGGACTTTAGTCTCCTGTACACTGTACACCTCACTGCAGAGATAAGAAACACCGACTCTGATTCGAGAAGTCTCTAATGCACCTTATCCGTTCGTTCGCGTTATCTAAAGAGAGATAAGATAAATAGATAGAAAGAGAGAGAGGATAGAGAAGAGAGAGCACTGTCTAAGAGCACATATGTCTATTGTAAAAAAAAAGGTGTTGAGGAAAAAGGAAGAAAGAGACAGAAGGAAGATAAGTAAAGAACACGAGAGAGCGAAGAGAGAGAGAAGAGAGAGGAGAGAGAGAGCAAATAGAGTGAGAAGGTAGAAGTAAGAGTGTGAGTAACAGACTGTGGGATAGGAAGAGATAGAAAGAGCAGACAGACAAAGTAAGAGAGACAGAGAAAAAAAAACTAAGAGAAAGTGCAAAAAAAGGAGAAGAGAAAACAGAGAAAGACAAGGAAAGTAATTAAGAAATGCGGAAAGAAAAAGGCTGAGAGATGAGAGAGAGCGGGGCCGAGAGATGGAGAGAGAGATGGAGAGAAAGATAGAGAGCACAAGTCAGAAAGTGAAATTAAGAGACAGTGGGACAGACAGAGAAAGATGGAGTAAGAAAGAGAAAAATAAGAGAAGGAGAGAGCGAGAGAGTAAAAGAAAGTGTGTGTGTTTGTGTGTGTGTGTGTGTGTGTGTGTGTGTGTGTGTAAGAGAGAGAGAGACAGTTGTCTGTTGTGAGACAGCGTGTGAATGAGAGACACACCGGTAACAGTGTACAGCGCTGTGATGAGCAGAAGCATAACAACCGCCAAGTAGATGTTCATTTTCAAAGCCTGGTTGATGAAGATTGCTCCGGAGAACATGTCCGCCTGGAGGAGAGACATCTTACTGTTTTTATCCGAGCAAATGTAGTCAATTAACTGTCTCGTTCAGAGTTTTATGACAGAATCATGATCTTATATCATTTTCTGTCATTTGGAACATTGGAAGCAAACATCAGACACCAAAAACATCATGAGGTCCAGAGGAAATAACAGGCAAAGTGTTGACAGAACTCCATAACATCACTCACTGAGATCTTCGTAAAAATGTAGAGGACCAGTGAGAGGACCGAGAGATAAATTCGGATCCGTCGACCTCCAAAACGCTTCTTTAGATACTCGGGCATGGTGACTACCTACACAGTGAACAGAGACCACAGGAGATAAAAAGTCATGTCTAAACTCTGAAAGCTAATAATATCCCAGGTTATCAGTGTCATACGTCTCCACCTCAGAGAAGAACCGAGGAAGAACCGAACTTCTGGAATACATGGTGTGTAAAGTCCATATATGCTCATGTGCTCTGTTAGGCATAACTTAAGGACTACTGATAATATATTATGAAAAAAGTTTTAGTAATTTATAGTAAATTGATAAAGGAGACACCTACCCCTGCTTTGATGTAGATGGGAACGAAGATCCATCCTAGAATGAGCACTACGACGAGAGCCTAATAAAAGTAGAGAGAGTAGAAAAGATTTCATTTTAATTCAAGACGTACGACACGATCTATAAACATAAACAGAATGTTAGCATGTGACTAAATCGTGTATGGTTACAGAAGCGGCCATCTTGAATAGCTAAAATCAATCTACCGAGAAACCGAAGAAAACATTTAATTCGATCTGAAGGCGAGAACTAAAAGGCGGAAAAATTCGTAAGCAAATTTGGTAACTTGCGATAATTTTTCCGCAAAACACTATAATGATATAAAAACAAGCATAACTTTTAGAAAAGACATGTAAAGAAATTAAATATGATAAAAATAGACCCACGCCAACAATCCGTCAACCAAAAAAAATAGGAAAAATGATGTAGCTTTTTGAACTTTTGTCGCCAAAGGCGACATCGGGATCGTGCGTGAACTCCTTCGGAACAGTTTTCGCTAACTAAAAAAAACCCCGTCAAATTCATGAACTCGATTTTGTTGGTTTTGCTTGTCTTTCCACTGACGCAGATAAGATTTAAACAGCTACCGGACGTACGCGCAACTTAGCTGCGATCGGTTCGATTCGGTTTGTTTGTGTCCTGAAAATGATTTCAATGCAAATTTCTTGCAAAATTCCACTAATTAGTAAGGGAGGGGATTTGTATGCTGAGATTCCACCGAAATTCTTAACGCATTTTGGTATCATTTTGGTTCACAGGCTCCGCCTCCTTAAATTTATTGGTGAGATAATTTATTATGAATAAGTTATTTTAACAATAACATTCACATTTCTGGCATTCAGCAAACATCCCTATCCAGAGCAGCTTGCATTTCTGTTATTTTTATTCAACTGAGCCTAGTTGAGGGTTAGGGGCCTTGCACAGGGGCCCAGCAATTTGCTGGTGAATTATACTCATGATCTTCCACATTCCACGCATTCCATTCAATCATTTCCTGTTTTTCTCCTTGCACTCACATTCCACTCGAATCCTCCAATGGCGATGCCCGCAGCTGCCCCGGTTCCTGCCAGACCCACAAAATGCCCGCTGCCGATATTACTGGCAAACAAAGACGCTCCGATCTGAAGGAGGAAGTGAAAATGGGTTAGTGATTAAAGAAGTGCTGGCATCATACACAACCCTGTACAATCATTAAACCAGAATACACACACACACACACATACACATACACACACATAGACATGTGTATTCGCTCAGCAATCTCAGCAGTACACTCGGGTGTGTCTCCGCAAGATCAAGGTCGCAACTGGGTCATTAACTAAGGGATCATTTGCAAGTTTGTACATTACGGGTTATTTAATATCATATACTAGTTGTAATAAGCGCTGTTTAATTTGTTAGCGTTGAGACGGATAGGGTTTATTATTAGTATATTTATTTTAAAGTGTAGTTAATTTTAATAGACTGATCATTTACATTTATGGCATTTTGGCAGATGCTCTAATCCAGAGCTTAAATTTGTTTTATTATACAACTATACAACTATGCAATTAGGGGTTAAAAAGCCTTGCCCAGTGGTAGCTTGGTGGTATCTTGGTGGTTCTGGGAATTAAACCCACAATCTTCCAGGTAGCAGTCCGACACCTTAACCACTGAGCTACCACCTCCCCAAGCTACCACTTGATCAGTGATATTATAAATAAAATAATACTAAAGTATACTCAACTTGTACTGACAAATTTACAGATGAGTTGATCTGCTCTATACTTCACTAATACTTAAATATACCTGACTTATGAAACGTTCCAGTCTAATTCTTATACTTGAACTCTTTGGATGGAGATTTATACAAATTAAAAGTCAGCATAAAATAAAAACGAGTCAAGTTTTATTATACTGTATATACATTTACTGTTTTTACACCTAAAGAATACTAAAAAAAAATAGACTAAAAGAACAGAACTAGTACACTAACAATATCTGTTAATATCACTTAAAAGTGCACTTTCATGCTCAAAAGTGTTCTAGAAGAAAGGACTCATCTCTTTAAGTCGACTTACAGAATAATTCTCAGTCGAGTTACAATACAAACGGAGTCGACCTCAAAGTTTATGATTATAAACTGAAAAAAGGTGTTGAAGAGTCCAACACTAGTACACTGATCTTAGTTACTCATTACAGTAATAAGACGCGGGATTTATACTCAACTGCACTGAAGCTTACATCATAAAATCAACTTTTATTTTGTTAATCATTACACCTAAATTATCGAGGGTTATCATTAGTTAGATTTTCTAACAACACACCCCACAAAAACTTTAGTGCCTTTTATTCAGATATATAGTTTTTATTAAAGTCTCTTCAATCTAAATTTAGAAATTTACACCTATTACGGCTTTATGATTTGATTTTCACGTTCAATTTGGTTTTTTCCTTAAAGATAAAATCGCACATTTTCATCCTGACGCTTTGATTTGTATTAAACAGCTCATTGATTTAGTATCGACATGAACAGCAGATTTACTTATCTATGATTCTCTTGCACTCAAATAAAGATAAGCTTGTGCTTTAACTGCTTTCTAAGATTTTATATTCCTGGAGGTCATAAAAATCATTAAAAAAATCAATGACGGATTATGGAAGGAAAGCATAAGGCAGAAAAGTAAGCAAGAGATTAGAGATAAATCGAAGAACCTACATTTTTGGCAGAAACTTAAGTTTTCTAGTCTGACCCGTCTACAATATAACCTGAACATAAAAACTACATTCAGCTAAAACTCAACATGATCCTGAGATCACCAGTCTCAGGGTGAAGCATGATGGTGGTAGCACTGACTTTCAGGAAATTCTTTTTATCAACAGGAACTGGAACAACGGTCACTGTTTAACCTCCAGGAGTGAACCACGTTCTTGTCTCAAAGTTTGTACATCTTGAGTAATGTTTATATTTGTTTTATGAACATGATTATAATCAATTAAGCTTTTGGACAGTTGACCAGCACACCTGGTGTGTCGGTGGACGTGATGTGATCATAGGGATTAAATATCCTTTGTTTATCCTGAATCAACAATTTAATCGACCAATTATAACCATTTGATGTCATCAGTGTGTGCCGACCAAACTTACCGGCCACCACACCATGCTGCGTCCAGCTAAGAAGAATCCACCGACTGTAGAGCGATTCGTCCTCACCATAGCCTACAGGGTGGAGAGAAACACCACAGCAGTGCCAAATTAATAAACGTTCTTTTAGTAGTTAATAAATATTAATAAGAGGAATCCTAACTTATATCACCAAAACCGAAGATCGGTTATAGGAAAAGGGGTGGTTTTTGCCAGTATTTTAAGTAAATAATCATCGAGTGTAGATCCTCTTACATTCTAACCCAACACCATCTCAGCTTTACAATTTGATCATCATTTATACTCAATAACCTTAAAAAAATACACCTTGTTTACTGAAAAAAATAAAAGTAATTCGGTTTAAAAATAAGACTCATACAACAAAAATCCCGTGGTGAAGCACGGTGGTGGAAGCGTTGCCTTCTGGTGATGTACAACAATTCGTACAACTTAATTATTGTGTATTGCTAGTTAAAGAAAATTTAAACATAATAAAAATAATAAACTTTAAAAAGGTTAAAAAGGTCAACCTAAGAAATGGTAAAGTAAAAGAATGTTTGTTTATTTACATGTTTATTTAGGTAAAATTCTACAATTATTTTGTTGACATAGAACGATATAATTAAATTAGAGATAAAATAATTTTTATTATCAGGGTTTATTTGAATTATGAATTATTTTATTTCTATGTAATATTTTTTAATTTAATTTCACTTTATTATTTACGAGTTTCTGATCAACACCTTAATTAGCACTTTGTAAAAATTGCACGTTTAATTATTTTGTAATGTGGGAAATAAATTAAAATTCTCCAAATACACAGAAAAACATTTTGAAAACATTTTTGTCATTCCTTTATAAAGTAACAACATAGTGAAACATTTAACGAATTAACATGGTGAGTAATAATAACAGTAATAATTAATTAATAATGAAATAAAATAATGTAGTCGTACTAATCCACTGTCAGTCATATCATTTATTACAAAAATCCAAAACTTTACTCTACTTCGCTCATATGATTGATTTGAGCGTGAGAATCTCATTGGCTTAATTCAATTCTCAATTCTCGTTGAGGGGCACCGAACCCACCCACATTTTTGGTTAACGAATCAATATTGTTTTTTATGTTTTGCCATTTAAGTCTCATTCCCATTCAGCTGGATGTGATGTATTATGCCATGCCTTTTATTGTTTTCCTTCACCTTCCAGTGGACAACACTAGGATTACAGCCTTTATTTTTTTATCCGATTGCTATAAATCATTTGAGTGATTATTGATGCAATTCATTATTTCATGCCTTTTATTGTTTTTGTCCTCACTTAAGTGGACAACATTAGTATTACAGCCTCTAGTAGACAAAAACAATATTACAGCCTCTAGTGGACATCAATATTATACCCTCTAGTGGACAACATTGGTATTACAGCCTCTAGTGGACAACATTAATATTCCAGCCTCTCGTAGACATCAATATTATACCCTCTAGCGGACAACATTAGTATTACAGCCTCTAGTGGACAACTTTAGTATTACAGCCTCTAGTGGACAACTTTAGTATTACAGTCTTAATTGTTTAATCCGTTTGCTGGAAATAATTTGAGTGATTGAGTTGATGACTGATAATTAAACACCATTAAACTTTAATTACTGATTTATGCTCCATTTATTGCATTCTTTAACAGTGAACTAACAACTTTAATATTTTAGCTAGCAGTAATGTTACTTTATCACCATCGGCTATTTACAGTCCCGCATTACCGACAGATTTTTCAATTTGTTTGTATCCCCCACATTTAGCAACAGCTGCTACGGGTTATTATGTTAATTATGATCACAGATTGATTTAAGGTGTATATCCGCAGAACAAAGTAACTTAAAAAAAATAATTTGCAGTTCTGTAAAAAAAAAAAAGAAAAGAAAAATAAATAAATAAAAAATGATATCCAAAGTTTGCATTAATTGTAAATATTAATTATAAGCTATGTTGGAATTTCTTTTTTCCTGTTTAGAGTCTGGTCTTTTATCCAGTATTAATTTTACAGCAGGGTCAGGATTCAGTACTTAAACTAAAACTAACAGGGTTTTTTATAAACAGAGTGGAGTTTTAAGGGATTTTATTTTTTATATAATCTCCTCTTAACTTGTTCATTACAGTATTGGTAGAAAAACATGTGAATTAGAGTTGAAAGCTTTAACCAAGTTGGCAGTCTCACCCATATCCCGACAGCCAGGACCACCACAAAGTAGATGACGATGACAGAGATATCAGCAGGGTTGTTGATGGCGATGACCGTCTCATTCTTCTGGCCACTGCGGACCATCGAGAAGCCGAAAAAATCCCAGGTCATGGTGGCAGAGACAAGAGGCGAGACGAGCTAAGCAAGATTGCGAGTGTCAAGCGCTCGTCCTCACACTGATGCACCTGCTCACACACCTAGCTACAAATACTGATGTGTGTGTGTGTGAGAGCGA
The DNA here is from genome assembly GCA_005784505.1 of Bagarius yarrelli. Lineage (NCBI taxonomy): Eukaryota > Metazoa > Chordata > Actinopteri > Siluriformes > Sisoridae > Bagarius > Bagarius yarrelli. The sequence continues at coordinate 852,125 of VCAZ01000041.1, forward strand.
ATGCGTGATGTACACACCTTAGACCTTCCCTGTACACCTGGCACTGAGTGAGACAGTAAGAAAGAGAGATACACACACACACACACACACACACACACACACACACACACACACACACACACACACACACACACACAGGAGGTGATACTAAGGGTTAATTATCACAGATCTTTTGCTCCTCTAAAGTGTCAGAACTGTTAATGTTCAACTCACACGGAAGAAAATGCAAGTAAACAGACCAAAACTCAACCCTATTTAAGAATGTCTTACTTGAGAGAGGAACTGAGGAACATTCAGCTTGGACTGGAGGAGCAGAAAGAGATTCAATAACATGATAACAGGTTTCAGATGATTTTACATAGGAGCAGATCAGGACCTCTACAGTGTTGATAAATTATCAGGATCGGATGATTTACCGATTTGAATGTGAGCTGCATTTTAATGTATGTAGATATCATGATGGTGACCTTCAGTTATTAATGTCTAAAACACTGTGTGTGGTGGAGCTTTAACAAATCACTGGACAGATAAGAAGTTTATCTCTTCTATTATGTCCGTCTTGTTTATTCACGTCTCCGCTCGTCTCTTCTCTTATGTTCTCATGTCCTCCTATCTCGTTTCTTATGTTCCTATCTTGTCTTGTCTTGTCTCGTCTCGTCTCTTATGCTCTTTTATGTTCTCCTCTTTCATGTCTCCCCTCATGTTTTCGTCTCTTTTTTTCTCCTTTCTTTTTATCTCTACTTTTATCTTCTCTCCTTTCCTTTTTTCTTTTCTCTCACTCTATTTTTTCCTCTCGTCTCCTTGTCCCTAATCTACTCCTTTGTTAGAGTCTACTCCTTTTTTTTTTAAACTAAATTCAAATTAAAATTACTGCATGTTTTTTTTTTTATTCCGCCACTCTTTTCTGCCCCCTACAGCCATCTTTGAGCATCAGCAGTGAGGAGAGACTGATTTTATCGACTGGTGACTTTCAGCAATTAGCTAAAAATAATAAAAGTGGTAGACATTGTAGCGCAGTGCTACCAGAAATTTCACTCTTTTCACTCTCAGCTATTTATATATACTTCAGGGCAGCAAGGTGGCGTAGTGTTTAGCACTGTTAGCTTAATATTTAGCCCTGTGCTTGCATGGGTTTACTCCGGGTTTTTTGGATCATGCCAACAAACAGAATAAAACGAACATAATGAGTCTGGTTTAAAAATGTAATAAGTAAAAATGTACAGATATTTGTGTAAAAATGTAATGAACGAAAGGAAAAACAAATAAATAGTAAAGGACTGAAACCGGAAAAATCTACTTAGGTACAGTAAAGTAAGCATTTGAGACACAGATTCCAAAAGGAAAATAGTTTGACATGCTGATTGGTTCAGCCCAATGTCCATTAACAGAAGAACCAATAGGCTGCTAATTAAATGTCTCATAAACTGGTACGTCAACTTTTCTATCGAATGCATTACATCGCCACAGAAACCACAACGACAGCAACTAATAAAGAAGATAAAAGAATACGTTTGAGAAGTGTGAGAGGTAAAAAAAAAACCCTGGCCAGTCCGCACCTGGTCGTGGACAGGACATCATTGCACCAGGGGTTAGGGGGGGGACGATAAATCTAAAATTTCTCAAGAAAGATTTTTAAAGGGGACACGAATAATACAGCTAAAATTGTGATATGTATTTACAGAGGAAAGTCTTACTAGTGTAGCAGGAAGACCAGCCGTTACCCTCCTTACAGAATTGTTCTCTGGATCAATAAAAAAGCTCACTAAATTGATTATTAATGCCGTGCGGCGAGACGCAACAATAAAGTCCACTAAAATGACTGATATTTGCCTACACTGGAGAAGGAACAATGTGACAGGACAAATCCCGGACAGGAAATGGATTTCCAGTACAATTTCTGCAGTAGTACGAGCTGTTCGCAAGGGCCACTTTGTCCCATCCAGTGTACACAACTTCAAGCTGTTGTGGTTGCGCCAAGACACAACAGCAGTCATGTCTATTATAGAAATTACTATCGGTCAAGCAGCTTAACGTTATTACTGCAAACACAGCCGACGCTACGAAAAATACATTATCATCATGTGTATTAAAGAGAAAATCACGTCATCCTGTGTTTTAGTGAATAAAATAGCATTAACACCCGAAATTACTGGAGATCCACACTGGGTTTGTGTGTGTTTGTGTGTGTCTGTGTGTAAAGTGACCCGGCATTTAAACCAGCCCATGAGGCAAACGAGGAAGAGACTTAAAATATTTCTAAACTTATAATGACGTTTGTGTTGTTTTACTTGCGTACGTAGAACATTGTTATTTACGATACACAGCGTCAGTGTGGCTCTTAATCATGACAATCAACAAAAAAAATCTGTTTAGAGGATACTACACTTGGGAAAAAATGTGTTATTAAAAATGTGTATGTTTTTATAGCTAATAATCTGTTATAAATATCTAATGAAGGGACAGTTGTATAAATTTATACAGTTAAGCAAGTGGGGGGTTAAGGGTCCAACGTTGGTGGCTTGTTGGTGCTGGGAATCGAACCCCAGTCTTTCAGGTATCAGTCCAACACCTCAACCACCGAGTTACCACTTCCCCTAATTGTTTTATTACTGATAAACCAAACACCAATTTGTAATTTTTTCGATTCAGGGGTGGAAATAGTATACAACATTTTTTTTTTTAAGAAATACACCACTGGGGTGCACATACTTTTGGACGTACAGTTTATAAAGCTCGTGACAGAGAATGATTCACCTCTGAGATTCAGTCGATTATTAACATATTATATCGCGTAACAACGTAATTCATACCGTCGACACGTCTTTATAGAACATCATTATTGGAGCGTATAAAATACTTAGGAGGGAAATGATATAGACTGATATACTGAGTTAGAATTACAGGCTTTATAGAGTTTAGTGCATTTCCTGGGACAGAGACTGGTGTCCCTGAACAAACCTTACATTTACACAATTCCACAAGCTAAACCGGACTGTTACTCATTTACGCTGTTAGCAACACTTCCTGGTACATTTTCAGCTACTCGATTTAATTGTAAAGGGAAAAAAATGCCAACGCTTAATTATTTTAGACAAAAGGTTAAAAAGTTGTCTGCAGTTTCTGCTGTGTTTGTATTGATCGAGTGTCTCAGTCATGTGTCACTCCACAGCGGTGCTTAATCTAACGCTAATATGCGAGTCAGAGCTTTGGGAATCTGTGGTGTTTTTTTTTTTACACACAAATGGTTTTACCTTTAGAGTAATCAGTGATGCCTTCTGTATTTATGAACACATGTATTTATGATGCTAATCTGGTAGACAGTAGTAAATTGGGAGTCAATGACCCTAATCTGGCAGTACTATACTGGCAGTGTATGCAGCTAATGTGGTAAAGTGGACAGTGCTAAACTGAAAGCATATGATGCTAGTATAGCATGATGATAGATAGTATAGTCCACTTTACCAGATTCGCTGCAGAAGCTGTCTGTATAGCATTGTATGCACTACCTGTTAGCAGTGTATTCATCTTATCTGGTAGAGTGGACAGCAGAGTGGTAGCACTATACTGGTAGCGTGTGAAACTAATCTGGTAGAGTGGACAGTGCTATGGTGGTAGTGTATGACGCAAATCTGGCAAAGTGGACAGCACTATACTGGTAGCGTGTGAAACTAATCTGGCAGAGTGGACAGTGCTATAGTGGTAGTGTATGACGCAAATCTGGCAAAGTGGACAGCACTATACTGGCAGCGTATGACGCAAATCTGGTAGAGTGGACAGCACTATACTGGTAGCGTGTGAAACTAATCTGGCAGAGTGGACAGTGCTATAGTGGTAGTGTATGATGCAAATCTGGCAAAGTGGACAGCACTATACTGGCAGCGTATGACGCAAATCTGGTAGAGTGGACAGCACTATACTGGCAGCGTATGATGCAAATCTGGTAGAGTGGACAGCACTATACTGGCAGCGTAGGTGGAGCGTATGGTGGAAATCTGGTAGCGTGGACAGGACACACACTATACTGGCAGCTTATGTATGTTGCAAATCTGGTAGAGTGGAGGACAGCACTATACTGGTAGTGGTATGATGCATGCAAATCTGGTAGAGTGGACAGCACTATACTGGTAGTGTGTGAAACTAATCTGGCAGAGTGGACAGTGCTATAGTGGGAGTGTATGACGCAAATCTGGTAGAGTGGACAGCACTATACTGGCAGCGTATGGTGCAAATCTGGCAGAGTGGACAGCACTATACTGGCAGCGTATGGTGCAAACCTGGCAGAGTGGACAGCACACTATACTACTGGCAGCTGGCAGCGTATGGTGCAAATCTGGTAGAGTGGACAGCACTATACTGGTAGTGTATGATGCAAATCTGGTAGAGTGGACAGCACTATACTGGTAGCATGTGAAACTAATCTGGCAGAGTGGACAGTGCTATAGTGGTAGTGTATGACGCAAATCTGGCAAAGTGGACAGCACTATACTGGCAGCGTATGGTGCAAATCTGGTAGAGTGGACAGATGAGATTGTTTTACTTCACTAACCTTCCAGGACTCGAATGAAGCAGTAAACATTCACTTCCAGTTCCTGTGGTAATTAATGTCTTTAATGAGGTTCTTTCTCTCTCTCTCACTCACACTCCCTCTCTCTCTCTCTCTCTCTCTCACACACACACACACACACAATTTCATAACTCAGAGTTGAAGAAGCGGCTCTGTACACACTGTCACTCAGAGAGCAGGATGCTAATCAGCAGCGAGTGAAGAGGAAAGCCGATGGACTCCGCGAGATAACTTTCCATCCAAACGTTTGCAAATGTGATGCAAATTTCGGAAAAAATTCTTCTTACCTCAAAACATGGTAAAGACGTTATTAAATAGTATGAGCGTTTACCTGTCCTTTGCTAGCTATCTGTATTGAATAGCCATTGTAGATAAGTGGCTAGCTTGCTAGCAAACCTAGTGCTAAAAGTTTGCTAACTTGCCAACAAAGATGGCTTTAAATTCGCACGATGTTTAGCCAATGACCCTCTAGCCCAAATTTTACGATTCACGGCTAAGCTAATCATAGCTGGTTTGTTATTAAAAAAATGTAAATTAATTTATACAAATCATATTTAATTAAATGTTAGCTGTTGATTGATCCTGGATAGAGAAGCTAAATACCTTTTTAAAAGTAGCAAATTGGCTAAAACTAGGCTAGTTATGTGTTTTATGTGTTAGTTAGCGAGTCAGTATCAAAAGAGGGGTCCGAGTTTGCTAATGCTAGCACAATGTGGAAAAACGTAAAAAAAAAAGAAGAATATAATAACCTGAACCTGTAAAACAGAGCATGCTACTTTAGACCGATCATCAGATGCTAACAGCTAGCTAGCATTAGCATATGCAGCAGAAAGTTCTGGCAAATCTTTAATCTAACACCACCAAGTGATAATAAATCCATTAGGAGGTCTCAGTACCACAAGACCTGAAAATTTCTGATAAATAGTAAAAGCATAAAGTAAAAGTTTAGCATGCTAGCATAAGTTTGCTTCACTGTAACGTTTGCTTAAAATTGTTACCAGATAACTATTATTAACCAAATGTTAGCCATGAGCTGCACTGTTACAGTTAAAGGTTAGCTTATGTTATTTAACCGATAAGTTAAATTTCAACCCTGCAACAAGGTAATTAAACATGACGCTTTTTTAGATGTTTGCTAGCAAGATAAAATTAGCCAGCATCATAAGTTAGATAGCTTCTACTATATCGTTATGGTTACATATTAAATAATCGTGTACCCACTAGGCTAATCTGTTAAAGGCGCGATTACCGAAACAGTACTGTGTAGAATGAATAACGTGCTCATTTGCATAAAATTTGCATACATTTGCATAAACCCAATGGATGGAAATGAGACTACAGGAAAAGAAGGGGAAAAAACAGATTTATTAAGAGGAAATCGACAATGACTACAGATAGTTAAAGCGCTAAAGGGGGGTGACTCAGTTGTTAGCATCCCCTCCCTCACTGTCCTGCTGGTCGCTGGTCCACAGGGTCAGGTTGTCCCTGAGCAGCTGCATGATGAGCGTGGAGTCCTTGTACGAGTCCTCGTTCAGATTGTCCAGGTGTCCGATGGCCTCGTCAAACGCCTCCTTGGCCAGCTGGCACGCCTGCTCCGGCGCGTTCTGGATCTCGTAGTAGAAGACGGAGAAGTTGAGGGCCAGGCCGAGGCGGATGGGGTGCGTCGGCGCCATGTTCTTGGCGATGTCAAAAGCCTCTTTGTAGGCAGCCTCGGAGGCGGCGACGGCGGTGGCGCGTTTCTCTCCGGTACCCACCTCCGCCAGGTAGCGCTGATAGTCTCCCTTCATCTTCAGGTAGAAGACTTTGCTCTCCAGCTGACTTTCGTCGCAGCTCTTGATCAGGTAGCTGTCGAGAAGCGACAGAACATCCTGGCACACGCCCTCCAGCTCTTTCTCAATAATCTCGCGGTAGGCACGGACCAGCTCCAGCTTCTTCTCGCTGCCGTCCTGCGCCGCAGTCTTCTGCTCGATGCTGGAGGTGACACGCCATGACGAGCGGCGAGCGCCCACCACGTTCTTATACGCCACCGACAGCAGGTTGCGGTCCTCGTTTGACAGTGGCTCATTCAACTCCGTCACCTGACAAAATAAAGGGGATCGGTGGGAAAGGAGGGGCATTTATCTTTTTATTTAATCATCCTATCAATTAATTTTTTATTCATCCATTCATCCATCTGTTTATCTATCCAAATCAACCCATCCAACCACAGAATCAATCAATCAATCAATCAATCAATCAAAAAACGCCCTATAAATTCTCACTCTACTGTCTATCCATCCATTTTCCTAGCATCCTTCCGTCCATCCATCCATTCTGTCAATCCATCCTTTGCTTTTTTTCTGTCTGTTTGTCGGTCTGTCTGTCTGTATATCTGTCTGTCTAGCCACTCTGTAAATCCATACTTTTTTCTGGTCTGTCTGTCTATCCATTTATCCTGTCAATCCATACTTGTTTTGTTGGTGTCTGTCTGTCTATCCATCCATCCTCTCTGTCAATCCATACTTGTTTTTTCTTGTTATCTAACTGTCTGTATATCTATCTGTCCGTCCGTCCGTCCATCCATCCATCCATCCATCCTCTGTGTCAACTCATCCTTGTTTTACCTGGTCTACTCGTCCATCTACTGTTTAATTATATTCCAAATGTTGCTTTGCCTTTGTATCCAAATTAAAATTTTATTTATGTATTATTTTATCATTAGTTTTATTTATTTTTCTGATATTTTTTAATTAATGATCATTTAGTGTCACACTGGTTGCCAGATTTTTTTTTTTTATAAAATCTCACTCATCTGAGATATCCTGTCTGTCATTATGAATGCTATAATTTAGTAGAACAGAATAAAAAATATTTTTATTGAAATATCACATGTTCACATGATAAAAATTGTTTTATCATCATGTGAGGATTTTTTTTATTTATAGAAAAGGTTTCTGTAGCGCATTTATATTCATTCAGACATAAATACTGTTTAGTAAAATGTAAATTGTCTTATTTGTGATGAAGCATCCGCTAATCCGCTTAGTCAAAATGGGTTTAAATATTTCCCCTTGGTTCATTTCATAAAAATAACAATTAATGATTAAATAATAATAACTAAAGAAAAATATTTTAATTATATGAAAATGTCTAAATTTGTGATGTAACTCCAATCATCACCTCGACCTTGTGTCCAATGTCAAGGAAGACGGCATACTTGGTGCATCGGGATGAAATAAAGAGGAAACATGGGAAAAATAAAGAATTTTAAAACTAAGAAATAAAAAAAAAAATGATAAAATGTCTGAAAAATTCTGATTCATGTGAATTCTCAACACCAGACATGAAGTCAGACGTGATGCACATTGCATCATTCGAGCATCCTTTTGTGAGCGGACGCCACTTTGTCCGTAGGATGCTGCAGATGATGGACAGATGCTTACGCGTCTCATCGTGTCACAATGCAACAAGAATCCATGACAACCTTCTTTAAGATTCACAAACAAACCCGGTAAAAATGTGTCATCTTTTTTTTTTGTCTAAATGATTATAAATAATTTAATTTCAGTGCTGTTTATAACAGTGATTTTTTTTATTAATAAAACAACGTATTTATGACAAAATTAATGAGGAAAGTAAGAGAATATTTATTGATATATAATATTTATGGTCCTAATATGACCCTCTAACCGTCACAAAGAGATTCCTCAGCGGTCACAAAAGACAGGTTGGTTGCCAGATTGACTATTTATCCTTTTCGGTATTGTTACTTTACGCACTGATGAGATAAAGGTATTAATGTGTTTTAGGTAGGGAAAAAAATGTACGTAATTATTGTTAAAGGTTTATTATTTTTTATTATTATAGTAAGTTGTCATATTTAATTGTCAGATTACCGTAGATGATTTTGCTATTTTGTTGGTGAAAAAATACCATTCTGGCAACCCGGTGATACAGCAACAGTAGCAGCAGTAAATGTGTTGCATGGCATACTGCATTGCACTGTCTGATGCTGTTAGATTGGATGCATGCCTCATTAAAAATACAGAATGACTACAATTTTTCGTCTGTAATGCCACAAAATGTAAATAAATAAATAAAATAAGACATTACGAGATTTTAGTCACTCACCAGCTTCATGGCGGCGGCCATGTCATCGTAGCGCTCCGCCTGTTCGGCCAGCCGAGCCCTCTGGATGAGCTGCTCTCTGTCTGCCATCTTTCAGCACTATTTTTTAAACACTATTCAACTAAAGACTCGCCTTTTTTCTCCCTCCGAACCCTTATTTCTATTCTCTTATTCTGGCTTTCTTTCTTTCTTTCCGTCGCGCTGCTGCAGCGTTCTGCTGTCAATCCTGCTCACACTAGGGCTGGGAAAAGGGGCGGGGCATAAGCCTCGTCTATTTCATAGGTGACGTCACGTTCTAAAAATAGCCAGGACAGCGGTGCAAGAATGCGCATGCGCAGTGCTGCTGCTGTTGCAGCGTTTAGAATTTGCTGTAGTAAAATGATGCAGGTCTGAAACTGGTGTGTGTTTTAAATCAGATACATAATATATGGACAAGAATATGTGAAGTCCTGACCACCATCACCATCCAGATACGTCCAAAGCACAGCTGTCCAAAATGTATGTTGTAGCAATACATTATTTCTTTACTGGAACTTAGAGACTTAAACATGACAACACGTCTGTGCACAAAACCTCTGATCTCCATGAAGACATGATGTGTTCGGGGTGGAAGATCTCTGATATTCCTTACAGAGTTCTGATTCTGACTCAACCCCTTTAAACTGAACACCTTTGGGATGAACTGGAACCCTGACTGAACCCCAGACCTCCTTACCTCAACATAAGGGTCTGATCTCACTAATACTATTGGAACTAACTGATCAAATCCACACAGTCACAGGACACAAACTAGCAGAAAACCACCCAGTCGGAAGGTTCTTTTAAGTGGACTAACTATAGGTTACTATTATAGTATTATAGGTTATTATTATAGTATTAAAGGTAAGGTTATTATTATAGTATTATAGGTTAGTATATTAAGAGTGAGACTGGAACATCTCGAAAAGGTTGTTTGGTAACGTCTCTGGTTACTTGTGATGTTGGACTATAAAAACCAAGGTTGTTTGTTCAGATAGTAGACCATAAAGGTAAAATTTGCAGGATAATAATTAATGCATTCAGGTTATTCTGGATTCTTTTCATGAGCGAGAGAATTCACCTCATTCTTGCTTATTTTTGGCTGCAAAGGAAGAAACTGGGAAAAGCTGAGGAAATCCATATGAACATTTGGAGAATATGTACTGGACTCTGCAACGAGGCACCCTGGAGCTACCAATGATCATTTGGGCCCCGTACTTATTTAGCAGGGTGTGTGGTAGTGGCGGTATGAAGTATGACATTTTTAGGATTTAACCCATTTTGTAGTCCTTACAAGGGGTTAAATTGGTTTGGGAGTTGGGTAATTTATTAATTGCAATTAAAGAAAGAAAATGGTTTAAATTTACCATGGACTAGCATTGTCTTTGGTCTTTACCTGGTGGGCTGGATCCCGATCTTGAATAAAAATACTGCTGTCTCCATAAACCACATGTAAAACTATAAATTCAAGCCTTATTCCTTATCTAAAGTTTCTTTATTCTAATGGGAAGTGGTGGGTTGGTGGTTTAACTAACTGATTTAAGTGAATTTTGGTGATTCAAAGATCACCAAAGACTCTATAAGGACGTCTGCCAAATGCCAGAAAAGTAAACGGAATTGTAATTTAATGTGTAATATCTTTTTTAGTTTGGTTTAAACACTAATTACCCCTATTGGTGGATTGATTTACCCCAGGAATTCCTGTGCACCATCAGCATTCCTATCTGAGGCTTCTGCTGACACTGAAAACTCCATACCTCTTGGCTGAGTCCTTTATTTCCTCAGATCGTTCAGGCATTACAGTAAAGCGGCAGTGGAATCTCAGCTGCTGACTGCGCTTTAATCTGATTGGCTGAGATTAAGCAGTAAAGTCTTTATAAATTACGAGTTAGTTTAAACTCGAACCCTACTAACACACTGTGTCTCAGGGGGCGCTGGAGTTCATTTTTTCCACACAGTTCTCCCAAAAGCTTACGAGACGGTTGTCCTTGTTGGAGCAAAAGTCGGCGAAGTCCCGGAGGAGGCGATCGGCTAGTTTTTCGTCTCCCAGGACGCCGGTGCGCCACGCTTTGGTTAGCATGGTGTTGTAGGCCCAGTGGTAGCCGACGCGCTCTTCGGAACCGAACAGGCTCTGACTGGCCGAGGAGGCGGAGTTACGGCGGCGGCGCTGCTGACCGCTCGGGTATTTCCTCTTCGAGTACGGTAGCTGCATGAACACTGTGCCTGGACAAATATACAATAATTCACACGGTTAAAGAGCAGACGGGAAATTTAACTGGGTATTTAATTGCATTTAGTGGAGATTTTTTTACCCATGTGTCGCATCACATGAATTGACTGTATGGGTATTTTACTATCTAAACCGGAAGTGGTTAAGGTTAAAGATTGTGGGTTTGACTCCCAGCACCACCAAATTGACACTGCGGGCCCCCCTGAGCAAGGCCCTTAACCCTTCACTGCTATATTACACACATTATACTACAGTTTGCACCAAATTACATAGACAATTCATTCACTTATTCATATTCACTATTATTTTTAAATTGTACACACAGTCACCTTCTTTTAGGAAACTGAAAAGATGGAAAGAGAAAAATAGAGAATAAGATGAAGTGAGACAGAGCAACAAAGTAACAAAGAAAGGATACAGACAGAAAAAAAAATAAGAGAGAGAGATAAAACTGCCAAATTAAAAGAAAATAAGAAATAAGATAGAGAAAGAGAGAAACAGTGAGGGAAAAAAAATGGAGAGAGGAAGAGATAGAGTGAGTGAGGAAGAGAGAAAGAGAAAGCGAGAGAGAGAGAGAGAGAGAGAGAGAGAGTGAAAGAAAAGCAATGTGCACAAAGTTTTATTTAAAACAACTCTAACAGGTGTTTTTTACCCGTGACATGGATGTACTGCGGCTTGTTTTCGGCAGGGAAGCTGAACGCAGAGGCTGAAAATTTATCCTGAACGAAGCCGAACCTGAGACAGAGAGAGAGACAAAGACAGGGAGACAGAGACAAAGACAGGGAGAGAGTCGCTTTAAAGCTACAGAACAGAAATCAGGTGGACATTTTAAAAAGCATTCAACTTTTTCCACCTGTAAAGAATTGCTTCCTGGAGGAGCTGCATCCGGTCCCAGTATGTCTCCGGTTCAAAGCCTGAATGAGACATAAAGAACAAAACATGTTTGGAAGAGAGCGAAAGAGAGAGAGAGAGGGAGGGAGGAAGCGAGGAAGAGAAAGAGAGAGGGGGGCGACCAGACAGAAACACACCCAAAAACCCTGCAGACATTTTAGAAAAGAAAGATATTTCTGATGTGTCATGTGGGCGTGGCTTTCATAATCATGTGTATTTGGTCATGCCAATAAAAGCTTTCTAAATTGAATAAACTTAGAGAGAGAGACAGATAGGATAAGGTTAAAAAAGGAAAAAAGATAAAGATGGAAAGAGAGAGAGAGAACAAGAAACATAAAAGGTGAATAAGAGGAAGTGAGACAAGGCAACAGACTGACACAGGATGGATACAGACAAGAGGCCGAGAGGGAAAGAAAAGAAAAACATGGTGAAAAGCTGGAAAAAAGAGAGAAAAAAGATAGAGTGAGAGAAAGCAAGGAAGGGAAAGAAAGAGAGACGGGAAAAGAAGAAAGATAGAAAGAGGCAGAGAGAAAAACAAACAGAAAAGAGAAAATGAGAGAGACATGGAGAGAGAGAGAGAGAGAGAGAGAGAGAGAGAAAGAGAGTGAGAGGTAAAAAAGGACAGAAAGATAGAAAGAAGAAAGAAAAAGAATACTAATCTCACATATATTACAGCTGAGTGGAAAAAGTTTGTGCACCCCAGCGGAAATCCATAAAGGACTGTTTCCTAATAGTCTTTAGCGTTTGCTGTTTGTCAGTTAATTATAATCATTATAATAAAAATGGACGCACACAAATCGACTTGTCTTTAGTTTTACGTCATGGAGCTGTGACGCGTTCAGTAACCCGCGTTCTGTCGCTAAACGGTAGCTAGCAGCAAACAAAAATCTCATTTTGCTCATAACGTCACGCAATAAGTTCCTCTTTTTGGTTTTCTGTCCACCAGATCTACATTTTCCCGAGGTGGTTTGAATTTGTCGCGCCGATTACATCAGCAGATTCTGCGCTCCTATTGGTTCTCAGTTTGACGGTTGTACATGTCAAACTAGCAATCAAAAACAGCAGGTTTTATGGTAGGATTATAGGAATCTAAATTTATCTCAAACAAACAAATCGCACAGTGTGTGTTGATTTTGTTTGGGTTTTTTACAGATTTATTGGCTCTCACCGTCGAACAGGTTGTCGTTGGGGTCTTTAAGCAGACTCTGGATGTTGAGCGGGATGAAGAGCTGAGCCCGCAGCGGGTCTCCGTAAAGATACGAAGGCAAAGCAAATGGCACCTCCAGCACCGGTACCAGGAGGAACCCGCAGGACGCCGCCTTCCTGTGCCAGCCTTGAACCTGACAGAACACACACACACACACACGTTAATATATTTTAAAAAAAGACGTGTGGGCGTGGCTTTTATTTCTAGAATAATCATCTTTTTTTTTTTTTAAATGGATGTATTAAATAATGTTATTATAAATCAATCTTTAGATCATAATCATCAGTTTTTTCTTCTAAGAATTGGATTTTGTATTTTTCAGCATGATTCTGATGTGTTCGCTGACCATCTCAAAAAGCACCGCCGCCGTAACTGCCATCCAGTGCAGCTTGATCTCGAAGGCGGTGTTGGGGGAGAAGTTCCCGTGGTAATAACAGCTGCACCACTCGGTACGATCACTGCGATTGTTCACGTCCACATCCAGAGTGACCGTCTTCTGCTCCGGTACTGTCGCCGCTGAGTGAGAGAGACGGAGAGAGAGAGAGAGAGAGAGAGAGAGAGAGAAGAGAGAGAGAGAGAGAGAGAGAGAGAGTTGCGAGAGAGACAGAAAGAGAGAGAGAGAGAGAGAGAGAGAGAGAGAGAGAGAGAGAGAGAGAGAGAGCGAGAGAGACAGAAAGAGCGAGAGAAACAGAGAGAGAGCGAGAGGGGGGAAAAAGACAAATAAAAGAGTAGTAAAAACAGATAGACGAATAAATAGATAGACAGATAGATTGATTCATAAATAAATAGACACAGACAAATAAATAGATAGATAAAAAAAAAAACAAAAAAATAGACAGACAGACAGACAGATGAGATAGACATAAACAGACGAGACAGACAGACAGACAGACAGACAGACAGACAGACAGTCACTGAGAGGGTCTCTAAACATGGTTTGAACTGTAGTAGGCGGGTCATGCTGGCTATACTTCACCAAAAGGCGGGGCCATACATGAGGCAACGTGTACCTAGCAGGGTGGCGGCTTGGCTGCGTCCCCCGAAGCTGCGGCTGAATGAGCTGTGCCGGCTGGCGTAGGAGGCGGGACGGCTGGGCAGCCAGGGCAGCAGGAAGGCGGGAAGATCACAGGGACGCGGCTCCTCCAGCGCCAGCGCCACCTCAAACCACTTCCTCTGGAACAGCGCAAAGTCATCGAGTGCCGCCGCATCGCCGCAGAGATGGAGGTGCTGCACGGAGCTGCGGGAGTGATGCACGTATGACTTTAGGACTGAATCGTAGAAATGTTGTAGTCACATGACCCTGACGTGACCCTCACCCTTCTCTGTGTCCTTGTCCACAATTCTATAGAAGTAGAAGCCGTAGACGAAAGTGCGCATGGCCTCACCGGATGCGTGAGCGATTAGTCCTTCCTCAAGCATTTTCTACAGAAACAACACACGCGCACACACACACACACACACACACACACACACACACACACACACACACACACAACACACACACACACAAACACACACACACACACACACACACACACACACACACACACACACACACACACACACACACACACACACACACACACACCCACACACACACACACACACACACACACACACACACACACACACACACACACACACACACACACACAACACACCTGTGGTCAATAGTGTTTGTGCATAGAAAATGTTTGGTTGTTATATTAGAAAGAATCCCCCTACAGACATATAATAGGCATTAGATTATAGGTGATGACATCACCAGCCCCCCTACACGCTCCAAACTCTCCCAAAATACGCTCAATTCTTTGTGCCGATTAAAGTTTCGCTTTGTGCTTATTTCTATTATGCTTCATTTAGCATTTTTTTAGCTTCCTTAATTAAATCATTTCTTTCCAAAATGTTGGATTCCAGGAATTTAATAGCATAAACACTCTTTATTAATTTATTTTTACTCGTCGTGGTGTTTATTGAAAATCTTTTTGGTTTTTAGACATTGAAACGAATGAGCTAATGTGGGTTGAGTTTGGAGCATGTAGGGGGGGCTGGTGACATCATCACCTATGATCTAATGTCTATGATTTATAAACCGATGGCTGATTTAATCATTTTTATATGTAGCAAACAAAAATAAATGATTAAGACCATTATCTGACGTTTGGCATTGGGTGGGAGGTAACGTTGGGAAGGTGGCGGTGGTGTGTGTGTGTGTGTGTGTGTGTGTGTGTTTGTGTACCTGCATAATCTCCACAGCGATTCCCTGCGTGGCCACGTTCTCCACTGTGTTCATCAGCCAATGAACAACCTCAGCACTGATGAAGCAGTTAGGAGGCAAAGCTTTCTGCTCTGGCAGCAACTGGACACCTGTACTGTACACACACACACACACACACACACACACACGTGAATATATATACATATACATATATATGACTTTCAGCAAAGAGTTTATAAAAGTCTGTGGTGTGAGGACTCTTACTTTGGGTGTTTAATGGCCTCCAGGATCTCCAGCAGGGTGGAAGAGGAGGACAGACTGCCTGGCTGGGTACTGAGAAAAGAACATCATTAGAAAATCATCGTCTAACACCAGGCACAGGCATAATTAATCGATAATCGATCATTTATTTAGTCTAAGAAAAAAAATATTTACTGGAAATAAAAACTGGAAAGCTGACCAATCAGTGTAAAGCCCCGCCCATAATATAACAACTAAATAACCAAACACACTTCTTAGTTTCTAGTGCTAAAGTTGTGCTAATAGGCTAATGTTTCTAATCTACCAACAAAAATGACTGCAGGAGAGCGTGTAAAGCGATTCTCAGATAATCTTCACCATTGCATTATTTCAGCTGCACTTTACATTGAATAACACAATTTTATTGCAACACACATCGCAAGAGCCGGAAGAACTGAATATAAGTGTCATTGTGGTACAATTATTACAGTATGTTTAAATTAACAATAACATGCGGTGTCCCCAGATGAGGATGGGTTCCTCTCAAGGTTTCTTCCTACTTTACCTCAGCACATCACCTGGTCATGCCTCCGGCTCCATCATTAGGGACAAACCTACACTTATGACTGTTACTGCATTCTGTGTAAAGCAGCTTTGAGACAATGTTGTTTGTTAAAAAATTGAATTGAATTACATTGAATTAGTAAAGAATTCTTAGATTAATGGTTAATTTTTTTTTCGATTATCTAATAAAGACGTTATCAAATGCCCGTCCCTAATAAAAACCATCACATCCAACACCTGTCTGTTTTCTTTAGGTAAAAGTTTAAATTTTTTGTAATATAAAAAAAACAAACAAACAAAAAAAAAAAACAGTGTCAACAGTGTTTTGTCTCATATCCTGATTAAACACAATCTGCTGACTCAGTATTCCTTTAGCTACCTTGTGCTTGAAGTTCACACTGTAAATCCGAGTTTCTGAGCAAAAGTATTTAAACCACAAGAACCATAAGTTTGTCAAGTTTTACAGAAAACACAAAAGAATGCAAATCTATGAAAAGAAGCAAATCTATATGTTAAGATGACTGTATTTACCCAGGTTCAGGTCCAGAAGAAAGATCTGTGGCTCCGCCCACCAGCGTCCTGTCGTTTGATAGGTTCCCTCCTTTTTCTACCGACCCAGAATCAGCAGGATTGGTTGCAGGAGGCTCGGCGGGCATCTTCAGTATCATCAGCCACAGAGTTTAAAATAAATATTTTATATATATATATATATATATATTATATATATATATATATATATATATATATATATATATATATATACACACACACACTAGTATATATATTTATTATATACTATATATATATTATATACACATTATTGTATCATGTCATCTTATAGAAATAAGTACACGCAGGTAAGGGCTGGACAATATAATGATGTAACTGTCGATATCGGCACTGATTTAGCAAAGGGGCTAAAAAGATCCCAGTTTATTTCCGTTAATTCCCATGGAAAGTTTCCAGCCATAAAAATTCCCAGAATTTTGCAACCTTATTTACAATACAATACTTTTTGACGTGTCACATGTATTGTTTTACGGATTTTTTTCATATAAATTTTGTAACGTAAAAAATTCATCACTTAACGCCTCTTTAACTCTGTTACTTTTGGTCTTAAAGCTGTTCAGAAAAACACACACAAACACCAACGACACACACGGAAGACAAAATCGTCATGGCTGTTTGGCGGCAGAAGGAAACGAAAGACAGAGGACCTTACTGACCTGAGAGTGAGACAGGTACGAGGAGCGAGGGCTACGAATTAAATCCAGCATGAACGCGGCATCCTGTCCGCATACAGGAGGGAAGAAAGAAAGACAAAGGCATAAAGACAGAGACGGAGAAAAGAGAAAAGAACCCAAGCAGTCGACTGTGATAACTCATGTTCCTCGAGTCCCTTTGGTTCCTGCTGCTGATTTTCCAGTTGATCTCTGTACCACCCACTGCTGATCACCTGAATCAGGTGTTTTTTAGTCAATCAGAAGCTGGAATATACCAGTTCACTTAGTTTTTCTCCACTCCACCTTCATCTGAAATGGTCTCTTCCCGGTGGGTAGGGCAGCAGCTCCGTCCTAAATCGAATACTACTTAAGTATGTTCTACATTTAGGACTGTTAAGAAAAAGTATCTTCTATAAATTATGGTTACGGGTAGTATGAACGAAATTTAGACGTACGATACCCACCATTTTGATATCGAGACGTTTTTACGTCGTTGCAGCATCACAAATTTAAAATTAAGCTACGTGGCTTTAAGTACTTCAGGAGAAAAGATTGTTCCTCATAGGTAAATTGCAAATCGTTTTACATCATCTAACTTTAACTAACTCAAATGTAGTATGTACTTAAGGAGTACGCCATTTTGGACCGAGCCCTGATTTAGCTAATTAACAGGAAGTAAATTGTGCAGTGAAGGGAAAATTATATCAAAATATAACTGGAATCACCAACACATAACATAATTAAAGGGAAAAAACTAATTATAAAGGATCCCAGAATAAAAGGAAATAGAAGAAGAGCGCAGATACATGCAGCGATGGAGGGGTCCAAGCACTCTTGCGGGAGGGGGAAGGGGTGAGGTGTAAGCAACAGGGTGGAGAAGAATAAAAAATAAAGTGATGTTATATAAAAAATTTATAACATTAAAAAATGTAAGTATACAGTATAAAATAATAATAATTAATTTCATTCATATTAATTATGTAAAAAATTGACAATATAAAGCATATGAAAAGGAAAAAAAAAAAAAACAAAAAACAAAACAAATTCCACACTCGGTGCTTGGTTCCCTCTGCTAGAAGATGTAAACAGGATAAAGCAGACAAGCGCACACACACACACACACACACACACACACACACACACACACACACACCCACACCACAACTACACACACACACACCATACACACACATACACACACATACACCACATACACACACATACACACACACATACACACACATACACACACATACATACACACACACACACACACCTACACACCACACACACACACACACACACACACACACACATACACACATACACACATACACACATACACACACACACACATACACACACAACACACACACCACATACCACACACAACACCATACAACACACACACACATAACACACACACACACACTATACACACACACACACACACACATACACACACACACACACACACACACACACACACACACACACACACACACACCACACACACACACACACACACACACACACACACACACACACACCATTTAAAGCAATCTGTCACCTTTCTAGGGCTGTCAACATAGGTTGTTGCCATGGTTGCTACAGCAGCAGCATCACTGAACGACGTGTTTGTTTTAACAAGTGCAGTCTGCTGCTCCTCCAGAGACCTACAGAGACAAAAAAAAAAATCAAAGAATGACATCTTTTTTCTTTACATGGAACACACCGGGCTTGAAACCTTGAATCCCATTAATTAAAATAACGCGAACCTACTTTCTCTCGTCATTTTTCAGCTGTTTTCTTCCTATACAGTCGTTAGCTAATTAGGGTAAACAGCGACCCACAAACATCTTAAGATTAGTGTATGTACGCAGATAACGTTACCACACAGACAACCCTCCATTTACAGTAGGATGGGGTTACGTTTGAAGTCCAAATATCGTAAGTAAATAGATGTAAAACCCTTATGACACATATGAAAGTGGTGGCTCAGTCGTTAAGGTGTTGGAATGATACCTGAAAAACTGGGGTTCGATTCCCAGCACCACCAAGCCACCACCACAGGGCCCCTGAGCAAGGCCCTTAACCCCCAGTTGCTTAGTTGTATAAAAGAGATAAATGTAAGTCGCTCTGGATAAGGACATTTGCCAAATGCTGTAAATGGAAATGTGACGAAAGGTTATAAAAATAAAAAAAATGAGTATTAAAAAGGCAAAATTTGCTGTGTAATAATCACAATACGATATGATTGCTCAAAAAGTCGACATATCAGGTTGTTGGTAATAACGCAGTAATTACAGGTAATAATTTCTTTCATGCACTTCTACGTATGCTATAACATGAGCTAGGTGCTACATGTGATGCTATTACCATGGTAACACACTGTGAAGAAGTGTGTAAGTAGAACTTACTTGTGAGTCAGATCGAGTTCGAGCAGCGTAGTGAGAGCCGATGCACCTTTCTTTCCCAGTGGAGGTGCTAGAGGCTCTGCGGTGTAGGGTGAGAGCGGGGACGTCACCTGAAGGCCCTTCATGGCTGCTCCTTTCTGTCAACACAGTACCAATAAGAGTAAAAGGCAAAGCAACTATCCTTATGTCTGAAAAGAATGCATAGCCTGTGTGGCAGTCATGGGGAGGAGGTGTGGCCTGTGTGGCAGTCATGGGGAGGAGGTGTGGCCTCTGAGGCAGTCACAGTGGTGGAGGTGTGGCCTGTGTGGCAGTCATAGTGATGGAGGCGTGGTATCTGTGGCAGTTCCAATATGTTTCATTACCAGTCAGTCAAAGTGAAGAAGGAGTGGCTTCGGTGCCCTTACTGTCATCTTGCTAGTGAATTATAGTCATGTGATTTGCATACTCACCCGAATGATCCTATCAGATCGATGTCGTCTTCGGATCCTGTTCAGCCCCTCCAGGAAGCGTATGAAGCCATCGAGCAGAGCCCAGTCTCCAGACCCTGCTGCTCCGGGTCCCTCCCCGTACACGTCCCAGTGACCATCGCCGTCCGCCACTCTTCTGGCTCCACCCGCAGGGAGCAACAGGAAACGAGTGCGCCAGAACTTCAGTGAGTCGATAAGGCTGTGAATGAAAGGAAATAATAAAAAGGTCACACAATTTGTGTGGAAAAGATGATCGGTGGCGTGTGGAAAAGATGAGCGGTGACGGTGGCAGTGCACCTGAAGTCCTCCGAGCCAGCTGAGCAGATGTACTGGTCCAGGTAGTTCCACTTATACTCCTCCAGTCTCTCGTGACTGAACTCCACCCAGCAGGGCACAAAAAGCCCATCGGCATGAGGGGGGCACAAACTGTAGCTGTACTGAATCTGGCTGGACTCGTATGGATACCTACATCACACACACACACACACACACACACACACACACACACACACACACACACACACACACACACACACACACACACACACAGACACACACACACACAGACACACACACACACACACACACACACACACACACACACAGACACACACACACACACACACACACAGTACCAGTGTAGCAGAACTGATGATATGCTTACACTACTTTCAGCAGTGTGTGTGTGTGTGTGTGTGTGTGTGTGAGAGTGAGAGAGAGTGAGAGAGAGTGAGAGAGAGAGACTCACTTGGGAAGGTAACGCGTGACAGTGATGATTTTGTCTTTTAGGCAGACTTTGTGGAAAGTTCGTCCCATACTGAGCCAATACAGACTCTCCTCTTCCTCAGCTTTCCGCCGAGACACCAGACCTAAAAAAACAGCAAACATTAGACAGAAGTCAGTCTGAACCACAATACCATGACTAAAGGTAGACCCGAGAAGAAAACTAAAGTAAGTGTGTAAAACAGAAGAGGTAGATAAAGAGAAAGACAGAAGACTGTGGGTTCGATTCCCAGCAGCACCAAGGGCACTTGAGCATAAATTAAATTAACTGTAAGTTGCTGTAAGTGTAATCGGAGAAACGAGACCGAGAACTAGAGGCGGTGAGAGAGACAGACAGACAGAGACAGATGGCAAAGGACAAAAAGAAGAAGAAGAAGAAAAAAAAAGAGCACGATAGACAAACGAATATAAACAGACAGACAGGCAAAAAAAAAAAAAAAAAAACCCACAGAAAATAAAGAAAGAAAGAGAAACAGACGATGTGTGTGTGTGTGTATATATATAGACAGATAGACAGACAGATAAATATACAGACAGACAGCAAAAGACAAACAGCATAAATGAAAGCGAGAACTAAACGGAAGACAGAGAGAACCAGAGAGATGCATAAGAAAAAATAGACACATAAGCAGACAGATAGCTAAAAACAGCTGGAAGAACAGATGATGGGCAGTAGAGGGCTGTACCCCTATGTCAGCACTGTGTGAACTTTACTTACCCCTGGAGTAGAGAGGGCTGCTGCTGAGAGGTGGAGCTATAGTGGGCGGAGCTTTCCTGCTGTTGGGCTGGACGATGATCTGATAACCCTGCATCAGCCTCTGGCAGATAAACTCCTCAAAAACACGTGAAGCGCTCATTACAGGGGCCTCGTCATCTCGTCTGCCATGTGCATACACACACATACACACACACACACACACACATCGGAAAAGTCAGGAATGTTGGGATGTGACCAGGATAGATACACCAGACAACCCGTAGACACGTGTGTGTGTGTGCATGCTTTTGTGTATGGGTGTGTACCGCTCCAGGTCAGTGTGTGGCAGCAGGTCATAGCAGCCCTCGGTGTAGTCGTTCTGCAGCGACTGACGTTCAGGGAAATAGTCGGTGGTGAGAGGGAGACACGCCGGCGTGGTAAGAGACTTCCAGTCCACGCCGACCGTACAGCAAAACGCAGGCACTGTAGGAGGGGCAGAGAGCTGCAGGGCTTCAGGAGCACACACACACACACACAAGGTTCCCCCAGAACATACACACACAAAGGCCCAAATGGAGTATTAAAAAAAAAAAAAAAAAAAAGAATGGAACGAGGGAGATGGAAGAATAAAGTCCAGATTTGGTGAGACACAAAGAAAAAGAAAAAAAAAAAAAAAAAAAAAAAAAAAAAAAAAAAGAAAAGAGAGAGGGAGGGAAGAGAAGAGAAAAAGGAGACAGTGGGTTACTCTGGTGCTCTTCATCGTGTCTGATGCTGCTGGTGCAGTTTATAGCATGCGCAATTAATCATGCACTGTGGAATTAGAGAAAAAGTCAGACACACACACACACACACACACACACACACACACACACACACACACACACACACACACACACACACACACACACACACACACACACACAGGAAGCATGGATTTACAAAATATATAAAGGAAATTTTCCAGAGTGTACGTCAGGACACAAAACACACAAATAGAAGACAAAAAACATCAAGTCTGCTTTGTAATAGGGGTGGGAAAAAAAATAGATTCATCTCTCTCTTATTTCTCTAATGATTCTGAATCGATTCTCAAAAGTTCTGAATCGATTCAGAATTAAATTAGATTGCGACAGTGCGGGTCTGCCTGTGCGGGTGCAAGAAACTGAAAAATAATTAGCACCGATAGACGCAAAGGCGTCGTTTAGGAGAGTCAGACTTGGTGCAAAGTTTGTGGCACCAAATTTAAATATTTTGGGAAACGACTAACATGGAGGAGAAACATATCATGCAATTTTACTCAGAGCTGCAGAAACAAACTTCTCTTCCGGCCGCCTCGACTACCAGTTTTACATAAACGACCCTCGAGCAATTAGCTTCCACCAGAATTCTAAAAAAAAGGGTGAAGTTAATTACTCGGTCAGTGGCGGTTTTTTTATTGCCAAGGATTTGTGGTGGTTCTCCGTGGTGGATAACACAGGGTTTCACACACTGTTACAGGTGCTTGAGTGGAGCTACAGTGTGTCCTTACGGCGTTCTTTAAGTGTTTTTCATAAACGTTATAATAATCTGACGTTTCCATGTTTCATTCAGAGCTTCAGTTCATCCTGAACACGACTTTATTAATAAAAGAACATTTATAAAACCAAATCATCGTTTTTTAAGATGAATGATGTCATACAGAAATTTCAACTATAAACAAAAACTCCAATTCTGGTGAAAATGTAAAGATATAAACACAAACTTACAGCAGAAGAATTAGAAAAAAAAGTGTAGATTTAGGAATCGTTTTTGGAATCGGATCGTAACTCCCAGAATCGGAAGGTAAATTACCTAAAGATTCCCTCCCTACATTGTAACAAGGGTAAATAAATCTGTAGGAAAAATAGGTTGTTTTAATGTTCTTTAAACGTTTAATGCAGACTATAGGAGAACAATATTAATTGTCAAAATATGATAAAATATTTACCTGGTACAGTCTGGAAAATACAATGAATCTCTCTCTTTCACACACACACACACACACACACACACACACATGCATGCAGTACATGCACATCTTGAATTACTCAGTGAGCTCAGCGTAGTGATTAACTAACAATTTAAAAGGTGCCCAAGAAATTGAAAATCCCCCAAAAAGACATTGAGATCCTGAGAGAAGCAGGAAGTAAAAAACAGATCTGAGGGTGTGTATTTAACATTCTCAATAGCCCAAAATTTCCCAGCATGCACTGCGACTAGGCGACTTGAAAAAAAATGATATATATTTAAATCATTTAGGAAACAATTATTTGATAGAGAAAGTATAAATAACTTTCACCCACAAACAGCACCCAAAGTTCATCAAGAATCTTAGAACCATGTAGAACCTTCTAGAAACAGAAGAAAAGCAGTTTCCTGAAGTTACCAAACCCCTTCAATCAAAAGAATTCACTTCATCACAGATGTAATCAGACTCAGCAAGTCACGTGACCATCATCCAGCTCTTCTTTTTTACATTTATCACTCATCTGAACTGTCAGTTATTTAATGTAACCGTGATTTTTTTTATCCAACCGCACTTTTATTAGCCACCAGGGGGAGCTGTAGTACCTGCAGCACTTTCAACAGAGTACCTAAGTGGGGCGGCGGGTTTAAAAATCGGAGTGTTGTGTGTTTTTTGTGTGTGAAATTTAATTGACGTCGTTCTGCTGAATTTTGTATCACGTAATCATATCAGCGCATCTGCACTGTAAAGATTTTGTTATTTACAGAGTTCTTAATAGAGTTTTTATTATTTATTATTTACTGAATAAATGACTTTATTAAAATGTATAAAGTGTGTTATTGCAAACAATTAATCGCTAAAGCCCCAAAACAGGCAATAAATCGTCATAATCGCAATTATTTATTTGACAATTAACCGTTACCCAGATTGGATAATCGTGACAGCCCTAATCTGAACACATCACACCGGTCCTCATGTCCCGAACACTGACTGTCTGTTACAGTAAGGATGGAGCAGCGGTGGCTCAAATGGTGAAGGTGCTGCTGAGTTGCTGATATGAAGACCAGAAACACCTGAGTTCGAGCCCCACCACCGGCAAGCCAACCACTGCTGGGTCCTTGAGCAAGACCCTTAACCCTTCCTGCTCCAGGGGTGCTGTATCATAGCTGACCCTGCGCTCTGACCCCCAACTTACTAAGATGGGATATGCGAAAAACACTGCATTTCATTGGCTCGGTACACGACAATAAAGTTGAATATTTATATTTTATTTATATTTATTTTAAAGAAATGTTACTCGTATAGAAATCACTCAACGACCTACAGAACCTAAATACATTTCGGATATCATCACTAAATATAAACCAATCAGATCACTCAGATCATTAGGATCAAGTCAGTTAGACATACCAGGGGTTCACTCTAAACAAGAGGAGTCTGATTTCAGCTAAAACGCAGCCCGCAGTTGGAAGCAGCTACCAGAGAAGATCAGAGGTGTTTAAATCGGTAGCCATGTATAAATCCAGACTCCAAACACGTCTATTTAGTTCTGCGTTTACTGAATAAGCACCAAACTGACTATAATCATTTAACAATCTTAACCTGTTACTATACATTTTTAATCTGTTCTTAAATCTTTGTTTTTTTATTTTAATTAATTGGTTTTTACTGTTTTAATAATAATTTTGAAAGCACTTCGAATTCACACCGGGTATAAAACGTGTCATAAAAATACATTTACATTTTACAGCGTTTGGCAGACGACCTTATGCAGAGAGTCTTACATTTATACAACCATGCAATTAAGGGTTAAGGGCCTTCCTCAGGGGCCCAACAGTGGTAACTTGGTGGTGCCAGGAATTAAACCCACAATCTTCCAATTAGCAGTCCAACACTTTCACCACTGTGCTACCACTTCCCTAATAAACTTGCCTTGCTTTGCCCAGACATCAGAATGGAGAGAAAGTCTGATGTCTGTGACTTTAACAGTCACATGATTGCTTTCCATACTTTGATGTTTAATCCTTTGATGTTAATATTGAATATAATTCTGAGAAATCACAGAAGATACATTACATTCACAACATTTCGGAGACGCCCTTATTCAGAGCAACTTACATTCATCTCTTTTATACATTTTGAGCAATTAGGCAATTAAGGGCCATGCTCAGGGGCCCAGCAGTGGCAGCTTGGTGGTGCTGGGAATCGAACCCAGCTCTTCTCCAAATAGCAGTTAAACACATTAGCCAAGGTGCTATCGCCTTTCTTTAACTTTAATATCAGTCTGTGTGTCCGCACATTAGAAGAAAAACACTTCTAAGAAGGTGGGTAAAATGTTGGACTGCTAACTGGAGGATTGTGGGTTCGATTCCCAGCACCACCAGGTTGCCAATGCTGGACCCCTAATCAAAGCTTTTAAATCCAACATTTTTTAAGGAATGCGAGTTAACGTTGCATTTAATGACTTTTGTGGTCGTTTCTAAAATGCTTATGAAAGTGTGTGTTTTTGGTGTCCGGATGTCAGACTCACTCGGATCTGCACTGCTGGAGCAGTCATCGAAAGAGCCGCGGTTAACGGGTGTACCTGCAGAAACCACAGCCGCTAGTTAGAAAAACTGAAAACAACAAGAGATTCGTGTGTGACTTATAATATAGCTGTGTGTGATGTACCTGTGTTGGAAGTACCTGTGTGTGTGTGGTGTAGGTATAATATAGCTGCGTGTGACTTACCCGTGTGTGACGTACCCATGTGTGTGACGTAGGTATAACAAAGCTGTGTGAAATGTACCCGTGTGTGACCTAGGTATAAGATAGCTGCCTGTGACATACCCGTGTGTGACATACCTGTATTTAAGGTACCTGTGTTAGATGTACCTGTGCTATTGCTGCTGGCTGGACTACCAGAAAAATCATCAGTTCCCACACTGATGTACAGCCCACTGTCTGCAGTCTGAGGGAGTCCTGTTCGCCTACACACACACACACACACACACACACACACACACACACACACACACACACACACACACATATATATATATACACTGTATATATAATATACTACAGATGGGCTAATGTCTGATATGGGCGTGTCTAACCGGCCCATGGCTTCGTGATAGGCCAGTTCCAGCAGCTCAGCGGAGGTGTGCGTGGGGTCTCGCTGCTCACTGCCCTGCAGTTCAGCCATGTTCTGTCTGGTCTGATGGTGGATCTGAATGGCTTCACCAGAGGGACCTAAAACACAGAAAACACAACTTAACTTGAGAATAGACCGCACCTGTCATTTACTGTGAATGCATTACACCCACCAATGGGAAAAGTGTGCATCCACCGGCGACGGTTGGAGGTGAGTTTCATGGGCATGCGTGAGGGAGCGAATGGGTTAATGAGGGCTCTCTGAGGCGTGTACCCGCCTGGACGAATGTGCAGCGGTGACTCAGCACTGCCCACCGTAAAGCGGCCTGGGGCACTGGAGTCCCGCTGAGACTCCACCAGCTTCTCCAGCAGCTCTGACACACACACAGATTAAAAATAAACACCAGAGTTTATCCAACTGTCCATTCACCCATCCATCCGTCTATCCATCCGTCCATCCATCTATCTATCCATCCATCCGACTATCTATCCATCCATCCGACTATCTATCCATCCATCCGTCTATCTATCCATCCATCCGTCCATCCGACTATCCATCCATCCGACTATCTATCCAACCATGACTATCTATCCATCCATCCATCCAACTGACTATCCATCCAGCTATCCATCCATCTATTCATCTAACCAACTGTCTATCTATCCAGCTATCCATCCATCCATTTAACCGTCTATCCATCTGTACATTCATCCAACTGTCAGTCCATCCATCCAACTGTCCGCCCATCCAGACGGTTGCTTGTACCTCTGGCGCAGCTGGTGTAGCCGAGTGAGCTGCTGACTTCGTACTGAGGCGGATGGCGAGGGATCAGCAGGATGTTTGAGACGTGGCCCAGACTGTCCTCAGACGCAAGGCTGCGCTGCTCGTCTGTGCCTCCTACAGGACGGGAGGGAGGAGAGCAGCTGCTGTAATGCCCTCCACCCGTCTCCGCCAAACACCAGCTTTTCCTAATGCTCGCATCTTTCTCTCTGCTTGAGCTGAAGGAAGACAAATAAAATCAAAATGATTATAAACTGCAATAACTAAATATTTTATACTTATAGATTCTTACAGACTTTTTAAACCCTACCGGAAGTTGCTGCCTCTCTGTGCTCTCGCGGGTCCAGGAA
>VCAZ01000041.1:882500-952500 GCA_005784505.1 Bagarius yarrelli
GGTCGACCTCGAACACTCCCACTCCCGGCGTGATCACCACCGACATCTGACCCGTGCGGTCAAAGTTACGGTTGATGTAATGTTTATCGAACACTACAACACAAACCGAGCGAGTTTGATCAGATGAGCAGACTCGGTACCGCCGTGCGATATAACAGAACCGACTGGTTCCACTGACCGTTAAACGACAAGTTGATGGCCTCCAGGTAATTCCCCTGAACAGCGGTGGAGTTCTGTCCACAAGGAAACCCGTCTGTCTCACACACAGCAAAGATACGACCCTTTACCCTGAAGCTACGATCAGTGTGTAGAAGCTTAATGTGTGTGTGTGTGTGTGTGTGTGTGTGTGTGTGTGTGCGTGTGTGTACCTGCTCCTTTGAGGCGCACCAGCACCGGATACTGGATGAAGAGCTTTTTAATGGTGACCAGCAGAGACGTCCACTCGTCTCTCCTCTCATTCTGAGCTACCACTCTGCACCAGCGCACAGAAAAATACACACAAACTTTCAAAAACCTCACACACTATTTTCTGCTCCTACAGGAGACCATTAAAAGATCTCCTATGAAACCGACAGAGAAGTGAGGCGTGAGCTGAAACCTGTAGAAGTCCTCGTAGAAGCGTCCCTCGTGATCCTGCCTGATGGCTCCTCTCTGGCTCTCAGGAAACTCTTCTGAGGAGAAGAAGGAAAAGTTTAACAACAAAAATCGTAAAACACTGAATATCTGGGAGAAGGTTTTCTCTGCATCCCAACAACCAGTTCCGAAATGAAGACTCAAACCTACTAGTTATCTAGTTAAAGTGGAAAAGCCGGTTATATTATGTTAAAAACAATAGCTGCTAATAATCTTCTTAAAAAATTAGCTGCTAGTTTTCTACTTAAAGAGTAATAGTCGTTAGTTTTCTAGTAAAATCAACAGCTGCTAGTTATCTGGTTAAAAATCAATACCTGCTAGTTATCAAGTAAAATGCAATCGCTAGTAGATATCTAAAGGAACAGCTGCTAGTTTTATATTCAAAGGACAGCAGCTGCTAGTTACCTGGTTAAAAAGCTATAGCTAGTGGTTTTTTAGTTAGAGAGCAATATTTACTAGTTATCTAGTCAAAAGCGTTAGCTGCTAGTTCTCTGGTTCAAGAGCAATAACACCTTTTTTAGATAACAGTTAAACAGTCTAGTTAAACAGGAATGGCTGCTAGTTAATTATTTGAAGGTTATTTGCTAGTGATCTGGTTAAAGAACAATAACTGCTTTTTAGTTAAAATGAATAGTAGCTAGTTTTCTAGTTAAAGGTCAATAGTTGCTAGTTATCTGGTTAAAGCAGGAGGCTTTAACCAGTGTTACTCGATTTTGCTGAGTAGTGTTTAAGTGTAGCTGTTAAAACCAACCTCAAAACCAAAATTAGGACTTAAAATAGGAAAATGGTCACCTTGCGTCTTGGCTGCATAGAAGGTGCGTGAGAACAACACCACCGTCACCTCATGGCTGCAATTTTTCTCCTACAGCCAGTTAAAACACATGAATATAATTTCGGTTTTTGTTACACTGGCAGGATTATAAGGGAAAAAGTGGATTAGGAGCAGATAAACACCTTCCACTTGGTGAACAGGTCAGAGAGGAAACCGTTGACCGCCTTTTCGAAATAGAGATCACCTAAAAAAAAAAATAAAAAAAAAATGTGATGCAGTGATGTCATCATTTTTCTCCCCTTTAAATCAAAACAGACTCACATTAGACTCAAACCATGAGCCACGATCAGGTTAGACGTCCAGCTGTTATCAGACATAACAATAAAACGTTGACAAATACTAAAAGGTCAACCGATAATCAATTTTACTGATTTTTTCACGATATTGAAGCCTTTTTTGTATCAGATATCGTAATATTGGCTCCACGAAGATATGCTGCCATCTTGTGGCAGTTACTGCTTGTGGCGGTAACCTGACTGTGCTTTCCTAATTAAAAAAAAAAAAAACCTCCTGGACCAGTACCCAGATTACGACCCAGAACCGCCTCTAAAACCTTGCTGGTATTAAATAAGAACCAATGATATCAGTGGGCGGAGCTTTTACTCCAGACTGCAGTTTGCAAGGCGGCATTTATAAAAGTTGATGGAGAAACAACGACCGATGAATGAACCAGAAGTGCGGTTCGGATCGAGTGGCGGTTATGGTGGAATAGCGACTCAACAACAGCGTAAAGAAATGTATTTTTATTATTATTGCTGTAGAAATAACAGCTGCTCTGCTGTGTTTGCTCTGAAGAAGTAAAATGACAGTCTGACATTTGATCTTTAATAAATTCAATATAAAAGTCCTGTCAGGTTAGCCTATGCTAGCAAGCTGAAAAATTACACAGAGAAACCATAGTTAAGGATCTAAACCGTAAGAAAATGTTAAAATAATGTTATTTGGATGCTGGTTAATGTACCTAAAACATTGCACCCAGACCGCTTCCTACACGTTTCCAAATAATAGCACAAAGCCACGCCCACTTTCTTATTTCAGATCATAAATCATGCCCATGTTGGGATGTCCTCATCCTATAAACACAGTGGGATCACAGAGAGGAGGCGGAGTTACCGTAGATGTCGAAGTCCCACATCTCGCAGCTCATCTGGATGAAGATGTACACCATGGCTGAGCTGGAGCGAAACACCACCTAAGACACAGAATGTCAGTCATCACACAGCTCACACACACACAGACACACACACACACATACATATATATATATATGTGTGTATGTATGTGTATATAAAAAAACACATATACATACACACACACACACACACACACACACACACACACACACACACACACACACATATATATATGTGCATATTTTTCCAGATGGTCGGTAAACTGAAATGTTTAAGAAGGTTAAAGTTTGTGATTTTGAGTCTCACCCGTGTGTCGTCACTGATGTACCCACAAGTCACCTTCTCGCCCTTCACCCACAACTCGCTCGCCTGAGCTCTGGAGTGTACAGAAGCAAAAAAAACAACAACATGCAGTTCGTATACAGTAAAACTTCACTGCAGGGACGCTTGTGTTTGCAATGTTAACAGATTATGTGAAGGATTTGACGAAAATTTCGACCCACTTCATGATCCTACGTAGGTGAGTTTACGCCGTTTTTCCGCCCAATGATGTCAATACTTCTTAAATTAAATTTTTGTGTCTAATTGTTCACAAATTTTCAAAAAAAAGTGAGATGATTGCCAAGCATAAAGACGCGACCGTGTAACTGATCTCGCTAAAAAGTACGTTAAATCATTTACGTTGCAGTTAGATGTTACTCATACATCCGTATCGCTTTTTAATTTCCATGTTCCTCATGTCAAACTATGATTATTGCATAAAATACTGTAGTTTTTGGAATAATATCAGTTTTTTTAAATATTTTTGGGGATATGAAAGGCCGAAATTCGACGTCTCGTAAGCAAATTAGTTTCACTTCATGATTTTTTCTTACCAATTATATGCCACTTTATACACACACACACACACACACACACACACATACAGAGAAAGAAAGAGATAGAAGGTGAAACACATGAGACAAAAACATGTTCAGGACTGACCTGATTCCTGCAAACTCCACTTTCTGGGTCACATACGCACACGTGCTCACCTGGAGAGGAACCGAGAGACAAAAGTCAAAGCATCAGTTAGTCAACTATCACATCGACGTACTCACACACTCAAATCTTTATCATTAAACACTTCTCTTGTAGGAAAATCGACTGAAAGATCGTCTGAATCGACTCATCTGCATTAAGTGAATCAGTAACGTCCTGTAAGAATCATTATTGATTCTTACAAATGAATCACTCACCAGACTCTTCTTAAGCCTCCACATGTCCCCTCGGCCGATGTACTGGTCTTTAAAGGTGAGCTCAACTAGATCCAGAGTCACGTCCTGACGAACACACACAAACACACTAAACGAGCGCTCACAAACTAGTGCTAACTCACTAGCACAATAGAAGCTCGATAAAATAAACGCCTGAAAGGCATGAATAGAAAGTGTTTTGGTCTGAACACCTTGGGATCCACGGTGTTAACGATGACGTCCTGATAGGCACGAAGCTTAAAGGCCTGAGCGACGGTCTGATCCACGCTGATCGTCTCTGATGGGGAAAAAAAAATTCACAAAACAGGAAAAATATTCAGAACCATTTGAAAAACAGCAAAAATATTTATTAACACTTATAAACAATCATATATATATATCAAAACATCTCAAATATTTAACACACACACACACATACATACACATACACATCATATTATATTATATATATGAATTTATAAAAATTTGAGATGTTTGTGAAGTCAAAGTTTCCACCTTGGGCTTTAAAGCACCCCTGAATCAGCGCCTCTCGTATTGTATATAAAGTCCGTACCTTTCTGCAGGTCTTCCTTCAGGCTTTTCACCTGGAGCAGAAGTGGACTAGAGACAAACCACAGCACAGAAACAAATCAACTTCCAGCACTTTACATCTACCAGCATCAGTGAGACGTCTGCTGACCATCTGAACGAACACACCAATTCACACTCACCTGTACTCATCACTGGGATGTGCGATCTCGACAATGTCCCCCAGTTTAACCTGAGGAAACACCTTCGGGTTCATCATCAGCTCATCATCTGAAACATCAAAGAGACGCGACCCCATAAGCACAAAAATACAATCCCTGTCGTCATGGTTACGTATACGACCGACAGCAGACCATAAATTTAGGACAATTAATGCAATGACGTCTAAGAAAATCGACTTTTTTCACACAAAAAATCTTTCAATATCTACTTTTATGAATTTTATTTTGATGTAAAGTGGGCGTGACTATCCTAAAAGGCACCTCAACCAACCAATCACAACGTGTGGCGTGTGGCGCAGG
This sequence comes from Bagarius yarrelli, assembly GCA_005784505.1. Taxonomy (NCBI): domain Eukaryota; kingdom Metazoa; phylum Chordata; class Actinopteri; order Siluriformes; family Sisoridae; genus Bagarius; species Bagarius yarrelli. The sequence goes on from VCAZ01000041.1 coordinate 887,404, forward strand.
AACTCACCGCTTCCTCCGAAACCTTTCTTATGGACCACCAGCTTATAGGTTTTGGTTTTGGTGGTGACGGTCATTTTATCTGCAGAACTTTCGCAATCCAACACAGCAGAAAAAAACCCAACCAATCAACCACCAATCAGCTCCGGCTGCAGGTCCCAGACGGACTTTTAATCTACACACACACAAACACACACACATAACAGAAACACTGAGCTTTAAATGACTAAGGAGAAAATGTGTGACGGCTAGAAATGTACATGAAATAAAAGAAGGAGCAGGAAGAGAGGAGTGGGATGAAAAAGGAAAAGGAAGACAAAACAGGGGGAAAAGAAGGAAACGGATAATGGAAAGAAGCAGAAGGGAGGAAAAGGAAGAGAGAGAAAAAGAGAAGGAGGGAGAAAATGAAGACAGGTGATGAAGCGAATAAAAAGGAGGAGGAAGAGCAAAAGAAAGTGGAAGAGAAGGAGAAAGAAAAGGAAAACGTAAAAATAAATAAATAAATAAACGAATAAATAAATAATAAAATAAATAAAATATTTCCATATTTTTGGTATGCAAACTTTTGCCCTTAAGTGTATTTTAAAAAGTTAATTTACTATTTTATTTAACTACATATAAATTATATAATTACTTTTAATGATTCACTCTTAAATACTTAAAAACATTTAGAAACTATAAACGCTGTACCAAACGCTGCAAAACGATAACAAAATAGTCGGATTCCAAATAACGCAGTGCTGATACTGTAGTGCACTAAATAGTGTACATTAGCCCACAGAAACAGACCCTAGCTAGTGCACTTATAAGTTGCGTATTCAGCCACTTGAAATCAGCCCTAACTCAACAACCACATTTTCATATAAAAAAAACTACGTGTCGTTTTAAAAACTGCGAAAAAACGTACCACACATCCTGTCCAAATCACATTCACTCTTTATGTTTTAACTCAAAAACCAACAGCAGATTTTAAGTCCCGCTATTTTACCATTTTAAAGCTTTACTGTCCACTTGCTACTTCCCATAATAACAAACTGCGGTCTTCTTCTTGGTGGCAGAAGCACCCAAATGTCGAAGTGCAAGATCGCCCCTAGCGGTCAGGAGCTGCATTGTTTCTTTAAAAACTATATCTTTTTCTTAACTTTTGACCACAAATAGAAATATATACAAACAAAACTTCATCTCTTATATAATTTAGTTATTTCAATTATGATATTTAAAAAATAAATTAATCTCAATTATTAATAATAGGAACAGTAATTGTATTTATTTTGACGTATATGTGTAAATGCTATGCAGCCTACGTGTGTAATTATTTATTTTATTATTTCTGCTTTAGGGCAGCCTGGTGGCCTTGTGGTAAGGACTGTTGCCTCAAAGCTCGATTCTTCTCGATTACATACGTTTCCTCCCACAGTCCAAAAACATGTGTTGGGTTGATTGGTGATTCTAAATTGCCCATAGGAGTGAGTGTGAGTGTGTGTGGCTCTGTGATGGACTGGCGACCTGTCCAGGGTGTCCCCTCTCCTGTCTTTCACCCTTTCAGAGACGGCTGGGATAGACTCCAGATCCCTGTGACCTCGAATTAGGGAATAAGCGCCTTTAGAAGATAGAAGGATTTTCTACTTTTAATTTTATTTTTAAACAGCCCATAAATTGTATGTAAATATTATTGGTTTTAGCCCATTTTCGTCTGTAGATATTACAACTATATAATATATGTATGTGTAGATGTATTTTGTGATTATTTATGACGGCCAAAGGTTTGAAAGAAAAAGCCGAACACACCGTAAAAGGGAAACAGTAATTCATTTAATGTTGTAAAAAATTATAGGTAAAATTATAAAAACTTCATGTTAAAATCTGGTTTTAAGGTTTAACAGGTTTAGCTGTGGATGATGATTAAACACTGAATGAAGTCTGTGGAAGAGGCAGTCAGGTTCACACTCCTCCACTTCTATAATTACATGTCACTGTATTTCTGTACTGGCAGTGTTTATCGTAGCGCATGAATACTGAGAGAATGAACTCCATGATGAAGCTGGAGCAGTGAAAGTCCTGGGCTTTGATGCTGTTTGCTCACTGCAGTGAGGACGTGAGGAGACACACGACTGCACACGGTTACTGTCAGGGTTTTTTTTCTCCTTATATAATTCTGGAGCAGATTCTTTTCATCGGAACGTCTTCAGCCAATCAGCAGCAGCTCTTCCTCGCTGTCTGCACCTCAGCAGCCGAATGGCTTTTCTCCACTTCTGCGCAAATAAACACACAAACACAACACACACACACACACACACACACCAGTTATTATTATTAATACTATAATTATTATTACTATTATTATTGTTAAATGATTTAAAAAATGTCCTGAAAAATAGGAACAGAAAAACAAGAAGATATTAAAACTCAAAAAAATAAAAACACATTAATGTTGACATTTCAGTCATCGGCTGACATCACCGCCTTAATCCAGAGTGATTTACATTTATCTCTTTAACCCTAATGAGCAGGTAAGGGTTAAGGGCCTCGCTCAGGGGCCCAACAGGGGCAGCCTGGTGGTGCTGGGAACTAAACCCTGATCTTCCAATCAGCCGCAAACTCTTTAACCACTGAGCCACAAATACAAACTAAAACTAAACAAACAACCTAAAGAAAAACAGGAAAAAAATTAAATGAACACAAATAATAACTAAATAGAGATAAAAAATAAATAAAACAGCACAAATAGAATTAACACAAAAAAACAAAATAAACATAAACCAACAAAAAAATTCAACGACAAAGAGAAATACAAGCAAAAAACCAAAACAAAACCCAAACAAAACTTAATAAATAGCTAAACAAAAACAAATAAACTGACAAAATGTATACAAATAAATAAAAAAATGTACAAAACAAACATGCTGAACAAAATGGAACAAACATAAAAAAAACAACAACCAAAAAATAAACGAAAAAAATGTATTTACTAAAACCAAACAAATGATTAGAAAAGCGAAACAACTAAAACAGCAAAATTAAAATGAAACCAGATAAACAAAAACCTACTAAACAAAAAATAGAACAAAAATGTATTTGTTTATTCAGGTTTCTTTTGGTGGCGCTCGCAGTGACAGAAGGATGCAGGATGTTTGGGATTCTGTGAGATACAGAACGTCTCCAGTAGGACCCGGTTCTGACCTGGTTCTGACCCGGGGTTCCTGATTAGGCTTTACACTTAGCACATCTTCTGAAAATAGCCAAAAGCTTTGGACACAAACACACTCAGAGAACGTAAACTTACTGAGGACGTCTCCGATTCGCGCTGTGCTGAAGACGAGCTCCGAGTCCATCAGGACCGAGTCTTCAAAAGCCAGAGCTGCTACACGGAAGAAGAAGGGCTGCACGTTTTCTCCTGCCACACACACACACACACACACACACACAAACACACACAGTCAGATGGAATTCTGTGGCGTCTCTCATGACTGCGGTGTGTGATGTTGTGTATGGACGTTACCTGTTTTGGACGAGACAGACCAGAACTCTGCGTTCATCTCTGCCGCCATCTTTACTGCGTCTTTCTCTGTCCTCTGGCATTCCTCTGGAGACTAATTAACAAACTATTGTTAATGGAGAGAGAAAGAGAAAAGATAGAGAGAGATAAGAGAGTGAGACAGAAAGAGAGAATAGAGAGAAAAGAGAGAGAGAGAACAGCACAAACACGTGTTTTCTTCCTTACAGGTTTAAGAATGTGTGTGTGTGTGTGTGTGTGTGTAAATTCTCACCAGTAGGTCTCTTTTGGTTCCGAGCAGAAAAATGAAGCAGGAGTTTGGTTCGTTTTCGTTCAGAGCTTCAGTCAGCCACTGTCTGAGAAACCAATACACACTACAGTCACACTGAGAGCTGCACATACACACATCCTGAGGACTTTCTGCACATCTGGAACGTTCTAACTGATCTTCTCATGCTTAAAAAAAAACAAACTCTAAAAAATTCAGGCACAAACACCCACAGAAGTACAGAACTACGCTAAAAATACCGAAACTGGAAAAAAGCAACCTGTAAGAACTGGAACAGAATCACTAAAACAGCCAAATAAACCTGGAGAATCGGACAAAAAAATCCTCTAAAACTCGCTTAAAATCAACTTAAACTGGCATTAAAAGGAAATATAATCAATAAAACGGTCAAAAATCCCACTTAAACTGGAACACGTCACTCCAAAAATTACAAAACCTTCAAAAAATGATGAAAAGCTGTTAGTAAATGATACACAGAGTTTATAGATAAAAAACAAAAACCCTGCTGGTGACACGGGATGTCACTGTTTACTGATTAAACACATTAAACAGGATAACGTCACACAGTGTCACATGACTTCAGGTGTGAGTAAACAAGCCCGATTTCAGACTGACACCTGGTACCAGAACGACTTTTACTTCATTTCTTACTTGTCTATTGAAACGTATCTTTGGCTGCAGTTCGCCGCATGTATAAGGTGACCCAATGTTGATTTTTTCCTCTAATGTGATACATTTACATTTACAGCATTTGGCGGACGTCCTTATCCAGAGCGACTTACATTTATCTCTTTTATACAACTGAGCAGTTAGCAGTTAGGGGGCCTTGCTCAGGGGCCCAACAGTGGCGGCTTGTAAAGCTTGGTGAAGCTGGGAATCGACCCCATAATACCATAACCATGAGCCACCACTTCCTGCCATACAAATGGGATATAACTGATGACGTCTAAGCAGGAAAAAAGCACATGTATTCTGATATTTTTGGATCGGATTCAGGCCTCAGTCGTTTGTGGTAATGAATCGGATTGGAATCGGATTGGAATCGGATAGGAATCGGATAGGAATCGGATATGTGCATTAGTGTCTGTCATGTAAACAGACAGATTGGATTTTCATCTGTTCATGTGAATCGAACGTCACTGAATAAACAACGATGGCACGTGACGTCAACTCAGGTGGACACCAACAGCGACATATAATAACTTTTAACAACTGTTTATTTTAATATTCATTATTTTTGTTTGTTTTGTTTGTCTCCTAAAGTAAACGCTGTTTTGCCGAGCTTTAAATATGATGCGAAAGTAAAACACTGAATAATCCTTTCGTCTTCGTCCACTGAGTCCATTGATTATTGCGCCGTTTTCCTTCCGTTACCGGTTTAAGCAGTTTTGTGCATATCTACACACACATACGGTAATAAATGAGTAATAAACTTATTTTTGGGCTGCGTTAACCGATTTGACTTACTTGGTGTTTTCCAGTGTTCTAATATCCGTCATGTCGAATACGGTGACGATCACTGAGAAATAAACACAGAAATGATGTTTATTAGATTGTGAGGATGTCGAGTGTGAATGCAGGTCTGTTCCTACCCTGAGCTCCTCTGTAATACGCTGCAGCGATGCATTTGAACTTCTCCTGACCGGCAGTGTCCCAGCTACCAGGAGAAGGAGACATTTACACGTTACTAGTCAGGAAGTGAAGTGTGCTGGACAGACCAACGACATTTTCATCACAATGCTTTTATTAATAAATTCATTTATATTCAGTTCTATTTTTGGTCATTTTAGTTCAAATAAAAATGTATTTTTCTCACCATGTGATTGTTTTTTAGTACACGAACAAAAGTGGGTTAATTTTCCCTTAAAACATTATTACGATAATAATCTCGTGGATTTCTGTGTGTTTTTACATTAAAAATGGTTTCATCGACCTTTAACTTCATTAAATGTGTTTCATCATTAAATCTGAAACTCATTCAAACAAATGGCTTTAAATGTGTTTTTAAAATAATAAAAAGATGATGATGACGCTTCTAACCCAATTATGCAAATTAGGATGAGCGCCGTGATGATGTCACAAAGTGCACCATGTTGCAAATCTGTGTGAAACGGTGAAAACATGAAACCCTGGAAGGAGAAACTAAAGTGTAAAAGATCCTTAATTTATTTTTTATTTTAAAAATTTTAAAAGGGTTCGACTGGAGTCTCCAGCTCCACTCAGTATTTAATAATATTAATAACTGGGAAGTGGTAACGCAGTGGTTAAGGTGTTGTAACGCTAATTAAAAGATCCAGGTTCGATTCCCAGCACCACCAAGCTGTCACTGCTGGGCCCCTGAGCAAAGGCCCTTAACCCATAATTACTAAATTGTATAAAAGAGAGATGGAAGTCGCTCTAGATAAGGGAATCTGCCAAATGCCATAAATGTAAATATTAAATACAATTATTAACAGTTTCAATACTTAATAAATGATTAAATGTGTTTTTTTATTTATTTCCACAAAAGTTACAGCCTTTATAAATTTTTTTGTGTGTAAAGCTCCAACAGGCTGTCATTGCTGGGCCCCGGAGCAAAGGCCCCTAACCCCTCAAATGCTCAGCTGGATAAAAATAAATAAGATAAATGTAAGTTGCTCTGGAGAAAGTTCGTCTATTGAAGTGAAAAATGTACACGTGAAGCTGTGATCCAGAAACATCACTCACATCTGCAGGGAGAACGGAAGCCCTGAGATCTCAAATCTCTCGATTTCGAAGTCGACCCCAATGGTGGCTTTGTAGTCGCGATCAAAAGCGTCTTTACAAAACCTGAAGTGCAAAAGCATCTTTTTGTTTATGATCCAGAAAACTCTGCACAGCCATTAATAATCTTTATAAAAAAACAGGAAATTTCTGTCGCACATTAATACATTAAACGTAAATTATTTCGTTTCGGGTTCACGCGCCTGTTAATTAAGCAGGTCTTTCCCACGTTCAGGTCTCCAACAACGACAGCTTTCGACATCTTCAACCTGTCAAACAGAAAATATAAGTCATGATGTTTTACAACAGCATTCAGAAATGATAGAAAGAAAACTGTTAGCTAAGGAAAACAACTGTAAAACATTTTTTTAATAATTTAATTCAGCGATTCCTCTACAAACCACTAGAGGGAGCCTAAATCCCACTAGTAAACCAGTGATGTAGATATATAAAATAAATACCGTATTTGTTAATGTTCAAACGGTATTTACAAAGTTCAAAGGGGCCGAGAATAATAAATATTCTTATTAAAGGACATTGTTAAACCTTGTTTATATATATATATATATATATATATATATATATATCATATATATATATCTATATATATATATATATATATATATATATATATATATATATATATATATATATATATATATATATATATATATATATATATATATTGTTGTCCTATGGTTGGACAGGATTATGAATGGGTTCATTAAGGGAAGCCAGATTGAGGTGGTTTGGACATGTACAGACAGAGGGATAGTGAATATATTGGTAGGAGGATGTTAGAAATGAAGCTAACAGGCAGAAGTAAAAGAGGAAGACTAAAGAGGAGGTATATGGATGGGATAAACAAGGACATGAGGTTAGTGGGTATGAGTGAAGAGGATGAATAGGGTCAGGTGGGGTCAGGTGGAGACAGATGATTTGCTGCAGCAAAAGGAGAAAAAGATGCAGCTCTAAAGAACTGCAGCTCTGTTGGTACTGCATGTGTAATAAAAGCTCGGCTGTTTAACTAAACATCATACAGGAAGTGATGTGTGTGTCTGCAGGTGCACTCGTTCAACACAAACATCTGACTGCATTAATGAACGCGGTGGAAGTGACGTCTCTCACCCCTGTTGCCTGGTGGCTCGGTCCTTAAAAGCCTGTTTAGCTTTCGAGCTCCAGTCGTTCTTTATCTGCAGACATGCTTGTGGATTATAACACTGCAACACACACACACACACACACACACACACATACACACACACAGAAATTCTGTTATAGTAGATCAGGGCTGTGTCCTGGAGGATCGGTGTCCTGCAGAGTTTATTTCTAACCCTAATCAAACACACCTGAACGAGCTGATCAAGGTCTTTATAGGTACATATAAAACTTACAGGCAGGTGTGTTGAAGCAAGTTGGAGCTAAAACTCTGCAGGACACCGAGGAGTCTGGTGACCCCTGTAGGAGATAAACAGTGGGCATGGATACAGTCACTTCAGCTATGCTTAACTGTATATAGAAAAATTCATCCACTATTACAGATTTACGCTATATAGCAAAAAGTTTGTGGTCACCTGAGCATCACAAACAAATGTCTTAATCTTATTTCTGATTTATTCCCATTTTGCCAGTTTCTAGTAAGACTTTCCACTATCAAAGATCAGACACTAACATCAGATAAGGAGGTCTGGAGTGCAGTCGGAATTCCAGTTTATCCCAAAAGTGTTGGTTCGGTGGTGTTAAAGTCAGGGATGTTTTATTCTCTCCAATAATAACACAGCATGTCTTAATGGAGCTCAGGGGTTTTGTGCACAGGTGCATTGTCATGCTGGAACAGTGTTTAAGTCTTTGTTAGTTCCAGTGAAGGAAGAATGTGATGCTACAAAATACAAAAGCATTCTAGACAACTGTGTGTGTCCAAATTTGTAGCAACAATTTGGAGTGGAACCACATATGGATCTAATGGTCAGGTGACCACAAACTTTTGGCAATATGGTGTACATTTTGTTGTTGAATTTCTGGATATTATTTTTATTTTGATTATTTCGATGATTTGATTCTGAACAAACAGTGAAGCTATTTTAGCTTCGATTTTAATTTTTATTTCACATCAGTTTATTGGCATTTGTGTTACTTGTTTGTCTTTCTATTTCTAGCTATTCCATTCGAGCAAAAGTAATGGCGCCTGCTGAAGTTCAAAAGAGATTGTGTGTCTGTGGAGGCTGAAGCGCTGCATTGGCTGAGCTGCATTACTGTACACGTTTAGGATGCTTTATTCATTCTTTTGCCAAACACTGAACTGAAAAAGCATTTTTATTAATAACATTTTAGTAATATAACTGCATTTTTACTCTCTCAGTCCAAACTAAAGAAAACAACTATGATTATTGCTATGATATAAATAGAAACTATAAAAAATAAAAACACTTTCATTAAAAAAATTATATCCGATAATAGAAAAAGGCTTAAATATCAGATTATCGGTCGATGTCTGACTTTATATATGAGCTGTTGCTATAGAAACAGTGACATATAATAAGAAGCTGATAAACACAGCGTATAAACCTGTGATTTGCAGCTGATCAGGAATGTGTGGCGCAGGGACGAAATACTGAAATACTGCAATCTTGCGCTAAGAATGATTCTAAATTAAAGTGCGTGTGTGTGTGTGTGTGTTTTGTGCTTAAATTCAGTGCAGAAGGAATCAAAGGTTCGACTCTTTACCTTGGGAAACGTGGATATGATCCTGTTCCTGCTGACAGGAGGAGAGAACTGCATTCTTCCGTCTCCCAGCAGCCACAGGGGCGGAATTCTCTTCCTGCAGAGGGAACGTTTATTACAGACGGACGATAACGCATCATCCTTCACGTTACACATTACAGAAACACAGGTTGGGCTTAAAAATAATGATGTCACAATGTTCACTCAGCGCTGCAGTGTGTTTCTTTGCCTTCTCAGCTGTTTGCTAGGAGACAAAAACCTCCTCTGGCACCTGCTGAGCGTTATTGGATTTTAAATATTTATTAATGAAGTCTTGTAATGTAATGTGAGAAATACAAACTATTTCTTCCTCTATGTCACAGCCTGCTGGAGGATTTAAATATATTTTTATATACAATATATTATAATATATAATATAGATACAGTATATACATGTATACAGTGTATATATATATATATATATATATAAATAAATACCATATAATACTAAAAATGGTTTTTTTTAACTGCCATGTGTGCTCACACACATACACACACACACACACACACACGACTTGTTTTGGAGTTGTTTTACAGATCTTATACAAATATGTGGCAGAGGGACTGTAATATGTAATAAATAGATAATAATTAGTTGTAATAATCTAATAATTAGTCGTAATGATGTAATAAATAATATACTGTATTTTACACATCTTTAAATAATGCACTTAATGTGTTTACTTATATAGCACGGCTAAATTTCGATCTTTCCCAGACAAATAAAAAGAATAAATTGTAATAAAATATAATAATAACATCAAACGCTATCAAACTCGTGCTATATAAGATACGCCGACTTGTATTTTATAAAATATTTTATTCATTCATTCATTCATTCATTCATTCATTCATTTATCTTCTATACACGCTTATTTTCTAATTCGGGATCCCAGCTGTCTCTGAAAGGGTGAAAGACAGGAAGGGGACACCCTGGACACCAGTCCATCACAGGGCCACACACACACACACTCACACACACACACACTCACTCCTAGGGGCAATTTAGTTTAGAATCACAGATCAATCTAACATACATGTTTTAGGACTGTGGGAGGAAACCGGAGAACCCGGAGAGTGTAACCATGTATTACGACTGTAGTAACCGACAGGAGCAACACAGTAAACACACAAGCGGGGAAGAGCGGGAAGAACATACAAACTCCACACAGAAAGACCCCTGCAGGGGGGAATCGAACCCAGGACCTTCTTACTGTGAAATTAAAAAAAAATATAGATTGAATAGTTTTAATAAATAAAATTTTATTTATCCACTTTTTTTAGTATTATTATTAGTGTAGTTGTTATTATTTTTCCAGGATATAAAAGTTTGTAAAAAAAACAACAACATTATAATTATTGTTTTTTTTTTCTTCCTATAATTAAATAATGTCAATTTTAATGATAATTAAAGCGGAAGTAAATTAAATTAGCTCCGTGTGCCCCCCCCCCCTTACACTGTAGGTCAAATTAAACACAGTTATACACGCAATAAATCCTCCTGTCTTCACATTTCAGATATTTTATAGAGATAAATACTCTTTTTTTACTCACCAATTTCAAAGTTTGAGCTTTAATTACTGTTTTTTATTCAATTCTTTTTTTTTAAATAGGAAACGCACTGTCACCGCACGCGCGTCCTCTTGTTGATCCGCTCTGTTCATCAGCGAACCCGAATCTCCATGGTAACAACTCCGTCTGAGAAACCACGTGACTCAAATTCGCTGATAACCGCGCTGATAGAGGAGTCACGTGATTCAAGGAGAAATCCCGCGATATATATATATATATTTAAATTTAATTCAGAAATAATGAAACGTGTAATTAAATGATACAACTATTGTGTGTGTGTGGGGGGGTAAATTAATATTTATATTAAAAAAATAAGCATGACTATACGTTTTTATAATCAGGTTTTAAGACCAAGCAGTTGTAAAATATCGCGAGAATTCGCGGGAAGTGCTACGTGATGGTTGCCATGACGATGCAAAATAAACGGTCACCATTTTCCCCTCCATTTGTATTTTTATATCCGGAACTTTGCAAATCTGAAATTAAATAAAGAACAAAAAAAATTTATAAAAAAGCTTTTCTTCCAGAAAAAATATTGTGTATCACCTGGCACAATAAAATAAATCTTATGTATTTAAATAAAATAAAATTACCGTAATTACGTAAATTGCTTTAAAGAAGCCGATGTTTTTCTCTGGTTATCCTGCATCTCTTTATTTACTCACACTTTTCGTTTTCACAGCCAGTAACAGGAAAATTATACATGACGTCATGAATTCAGCACCTGTCTGTTAATAGCAGTTGATTACCATCAGATGGCGCTAAAGAAACACACCGACAGTAACGGTGGTGTGCGGCTACTGTATGTTGATACGGACCCTTTGAAAATTGTCCAGTAGATGGCAGCAGAGAGTTTTCTTTAGAATACAGAATGAGCGCTATATCTGTTATCAATATACTAACGATGTAAAATGGAACATTGTAGTATCTGATTATAATGCAAGAACAGGGTATCACTCCCTGCTATTCTGATATCACACACACACACACACACACACACACACACACATATTTTATTACGTTATGAGACAGGTTTCCCATTAAGTGGCCACTGCCTAATTTTTTAAACACATCTGTCAGTTTGAAATGCACATAAGTTGTCAAATCAAGTCAAGTCACCTTTATTTATATAGTGCTTTTAACAATCAGAATTGTTTCAAAGCAGCTTTACAGAAATACGTTAGAAACAACAATATTAAACAGAGAGAGAGAGAGAGCGAGAGAGAGAGAGAGAGAGAAGAGAGAGAGACAGCGAGACGAGAGGAGACAGTGACAGTGAGACAGATGAAGATGAAAGAAAGAGAGACAGAAAGAGAAAGCGACTGAGAGAGGGTAAGAAAGAGGAGAGAGACAAAGAGAGCAACAGAGAGAGGGAGACAGAAAGAGAGAGACAGAGAGAGAAGAAAGAGAAAAGTAAAGAGAGACAGAAAGACAGAGAGCGACCCAGAGAGAGCGACAGAGAGAGAAGTAAAGAGAGACAGAAAGAGAGAGCGACTGCGACTGAGAGAGTGAGAGAAAGGAGAGAGAGAGAAAGAGAGAGAGAGCGGTGAGAGAGCGAGAGAGAGAGAGAGGAGAGAGAGACAAATAGAAGGAGACACAGAGAGAGAGGGAGACACAGAGAGAGAGACAGTAAGACATGGAGAAAAAGGTAGAGAGAGAGAGAGAGAGAGAGAGGAGAGAGGAGAGAGAGAGAATCATTTCCTTTCCTCCTCAGTGTCTCTGGTTGTCTCTCCTGCCTCCCTGCGTGTGACAGTCACAAGGCGTCTGTCCCATCAGTCCGAGTCTTCAGCTTCATCCTGCCTGGTATTTTAATTCATATACTTTTATTGTCACTGTAAAGAAGCAGCCCTGGGGTTTTTTGTTGTTGATGAGATTCGGGCTGGATATCAGCACAGGTCAGGTCCCCTTTACGCTGGAAGAAACAACACAAGGTGGGCAGAACCACTTGCCCCAATTTCCCACTGCACTGTTTAACTGATGAAGCTTCTCGAATAGAGAAAGAAAAAAAAACCTCTCCGTTGACTTACACCAGGTCTGTTTAGTGGAATTACATCAGGGCAGATCTTTATAGCTGCTTAGACTTGGGTAATTCATGTAGCAGGAAATTTTTCAGGGGTTAATTAACGTGATTAACGAGATCCTGTTCATGATTATTAATTAATAAACCTTTGAGAAATAAATGACCGAAAAATTTATTGTTAGGCTCAATATATAAACATCTGTATAAACCCAAGAACAGCATTATTATTAGTATTATTACTATTATTATTATTAAAAATTAAGCACTTTGAAGAGACGGCGTCAATCCGATAGCCAGGACAAGAAATAAACATGGATCAGATCAGATATCTGAGAAAATAGGGACAAAGTCAATCTGATTATTTAACAAATGAAAAAGACTGGAATTAAATTTGGAAAGTTATTTTTACATATAAACATAATTCTATATGTAAAACATGTAAAATAACATTATTTTAGTTTTTTTGGGCATTTTGCCTTTATTTATAGGACACAGAGAGACAAAATGAAGAAGGTGAAGAGAGAGACAGGGGGCGGGACTGAAGGTGACCCGAGCTAAAGTCGAACCCGGGTCGCTGGAGCGCAACTGCACATGTTGATGTCAGCGCCGTAACCCACTACATCACGGCGCCGACTCGTATTATTTCCTTTTTTAATATAATATTTATACTATATTTATATGGGATAGTGAGTATATTGGTAGGAGGATGTTAGAAATGAAGCTACCAGGCAGAAGGCAAAAAGACCAGAGAGGAGGTATAGGGATGCGATAAACGAGGACATAAAGTTAGTGTGTGTGAGTAAAGAGGATGTAGAGAATGGGGTCAGGTGGAGACAGATGATTCGCTGTGGTGACCCCTAAAAGAAAACAAAATTGCAAATTTACATAAATCTGTAATTTGTTGGGTCATTTTTCCTTTTATGTACCAAGCTAATGTAACTAGCTATATAAAACGTTTATTATAGAACATGTGGTCCAAACTGCCACTGCTGGGCCCTTAAGCAAGGCCCCATAAACTCAACTATTCAGTTTGATTTAAGACAAGACCTGTGAGAAGAAATGTCCAATATGGCTGCTTTTTTGTGTTCAATTCGACCACATTAAAGTTAAGAGTGATGGCAGGGTTTTTTGGTCACTGCTCTTTATGGGATTTGACCTTAATAACACATAATAAGCTCAACAACACGGGTTTGTTCTGTGATGTTGTGCAGATCATTACGTTCTTGCCAAGAGGAACAAACTAAAGCAGTAGAAAGAACAAAAACGAAAGTGTTGAAGCAGTTGGACTGATGCACTTCATCTCAGTCACACTAAACAAACACAAATACACCGATTGGGACTGACGGTCTATATTATCCCTTCATCTATAGGTTCTTTATGGTCTGTATATCTCACATCATTAGTTGTGTGAACGCAGTTAAGTGGACAGACTTTTCTCTTGTCCGGATTGACTCAGCGAGAAGTTTCGCAAAAACACATCGCCTTCTTTTTTTCTTCTTCTGCGAGTGTGAACAATGAGGCTTTCTGTAAACAGCCCCGGGGGTCGGCCAAGGTTTGGACACTAATTGACATGGAATGTGTGACCGTCCCAAATGTCTCCTTGTCTTATGAAAACCCCTTTTTGTCAAAAGCATGCAGGCTTTTTAACTTGCGTATAATCTCCCTGTAGGCAAACACCAATTTCAGAATGATCTAATTGCACACTTAATTAGCGCCTTGATTGTTCGCCGTCGCTGCCGGGACTGTTGGATTTTCAAGGGTGATCAGCGTGGACTGCACGCCGCGTGTGTGTGTGTGTGTGTGTGTTATCCGAATACAGCAAAGGGGTGGAGGTTATTCCAGAATAATGTAAGACAGATTTATGCAAAAACTCCACAGCTACCAGGATAACCGTGAACTTCTATTTAAACACAGGAGCTGGTGATCCAGATGTGCAAGCAGACCTGGAATTTTCCATGACAACTAAAAAAAAACAAAACCTCTGTCTGGATGTGGAAAGAGTTTGCTTTAATTTATTCATTTATCTTCAGTAAGTGATTTAGCATGATGCAGGAACACCCCCTGGGTGGTACACCAGTCCACTGCACACGTCCTGAATGTCCAAAATTTAAATGTCAAATTAAACCAATGACAATATGACATGTTTTATTTTTAAAGACTGGAATAAAATCAAACCAACACCAATTTCAGAGCTGAGCTGAGAATATAACCCACAACGCTGGTGTATTTATAACACACTGTATATAACACCCACACCCTTATTTCCGGAAAACTTACATTAACTTTCCGATTGTCTTCAGATCGAATTTGACCATTTTTAAAAGTTTTTATATTATAATTATGGTTTTATTTTTATCTAGTCATTAAAATGGACACGGTGTTACCCAGAATCGGGTGATTATTTTCTATTTTGTTTTTAAATCATTAGGACAAATGTTGAGTTTTGTTGGTAAGTCAACACAGGGGTTAAACTCATTAATACAATTGAGCAGTTGAGGGTTAAAGGCCTTGCTTAGGGGTCCAACAGTGGCAGTTTGGTGGTACTGGAAATTAAACTCATGGCCTTTTGATCAGCAGACCAACATTTTAACCAGTGAGCTACCACCTGCACCCATAGTACCAATAATCCTTTTCCTATCCTATCCTATCCTATCCTATCCTATCCTATCCTATATCCTATCCTATAAGTCTGTTTCTTTGTTATTCCAAGCTCACCGTCACCACCACATCCAGTCTGTAACCAGCCCAGATGGTGGATCAGCACTCAGAGATGATGAGCCCCAGAGACAGATCTCCAGTGATGACCTTGTCTTCTAATTAACCATCCGGACAAGACCACGGGAGGAAGAATCTACATAATCTTATCTAATCTTTGCTGCAGCATGGAACAACCTGCTGGTTTATCTGGTCAGAGGAGAACTGACCCCCTCGACTGAGTCTGGTTTCTCCCAAGGGTTTCTCCATTTATCACTAATGGAAAACCCATGTTCCTTGAGTTGCTTTGTCCTGCTTGTTTTCAGGTGTGTTTAGTCAGTCAGAAGCTGGGACACTGTCTTAGATGAGGCAAGAAGCAAGGGAGGACCATGTAAATTGGTGAAAAAGGTAATTAGGAAGTGGTTAAGGCAGGGGTGTATACTCAGTCCTGGAAGGCTGGTTTTCCTGCAGAGGTTGGAGCTAAACTCTGCAGAATTCAGAGTTTGGACACCCCTGGGTTAAGGTGTTGGACTACTTACTGGAGGGTTATGAGGGTAAATCTTAGCACCACCAAGTTGCTTCTGATGGACACTTAAACACAGCCCTTAAAACTTAACTGCTCAGTTGTACAAATAACTAACGAGTTACTTTGGATAAAAGAATCTGGGGTTAAGGCATTGGGTTGGATTTCAAGCCCCAGAACTGCCAAGCTGTTACTCCTCGAATAAGACCTTTAAACCTTATGACCATGTAACATAGCTGACTTCCAATTTAGGATCTGCAAAGAAAAGAATTCCATTGTAATTTATGGCAACAACATTAATAAGTGGTGCAGGGACTTGAAACCACAATCATTTAACCAACATTCCAACACCTTATCCACTTACCCATCACTTCTTACACAAATAATAGGAACAATGGGAGGCCATACCAAGGTGGTGGAATGATATTAATTTATGTCAAAGATAAAAATCTGTTTGTTCGGCTACATAGTGAGTTCCTGTCCTGGTTAAAATTCGTTCTTTGTTCATTGTTAACATTTGTGTAAATTCACTGAACACCTGGATGTGGTTCATGGCAGAAGTTCACAGAAAAGATCATAGATAAGACTAATCATTTAGGCAAGATTTACAACCCTAATATCTTAGAACCTCATGAAGCTCAGAGTCGAATCTCTGTCATTTATCCGATACTGTTACCTGATCTCCTCGTCCACAGTGACTCGCCTACGATCACCACCTGAAAAAACTCCGCACAAAAAAACTTTTTTTAACGTTTTTTATTTATTGTTGTTCTTTTATACTTTATTTTAAATATTTGTCTGTTTTCAGTGGACATCGTGGAAAGTCAAGCCTGAAGCCCTTAGCACGGGATGGTTGCACATCATCATAGCCGAAGAGAAGAAGGACAAGAATGAAAGGAATGGAGGAGAAGAAAAGGGGCGTGGTCCTGGTTTTCTTCCGATTCACGCCATATTTTTTTTTTCTCACAAACAACACCTCACATACTATTTACACACCATATCGAACAATAACGTCCACTCGAAATGACCGCTGAACAAAGAAAGGATTCCTTTGCTTACGTATATATGTGACTTCTCTTTTTTCGCTCGAAAACTATTTCAAATCCTTTTTGGTTTCTGTTTGTTTTTCGTTTTTTGTGTTTATTTTTTATTTTGATACAATCACCAGCATATCGTTTAATTATATTCACATATCAGATCCGAGCGTGAAGTGGATACGTCTCTGCTTATAGTCCTCTTTTCAATAAATACCTCTGAAAAAACAGCTGTACAAGTGTACACAGTGTATTTTGGATTTGGATATATGCGAGTGTGAAAATATACAGTGGTGCCTTGACTTGCGAGTTTAGTTAGTTTTCTTTAAATAAGAAAAATAAACTTATGAATAACGAATATTGTATAAAAAACAATATAATAGGATGTACTGCAATAAACTGGTTTTATTAAGTATAATTTATTTAGCATTCACTTTGGAGATCAGACGACTCCACCCTCACTTGCTAACGCGCATGTCTTTCTGACTAGCTATCGAGTGAGACGCGGGATGCTTGGCGGATGTTACGGCGTTCACTGTGGCGTTCGCTACGCTAAATAGCGGTTGGGTGTCTAAAGCTGACTCGTAACCCAAATTTTAGCTTGCAACTGGAAGCAAAAAAATCGTCCGAGAGACGACTCATATCTAGAAAAACTTAGTTGGGACACATGTAAGTCAATGTACCACTGTATATATATATATTTGGGAATATATATTTATAAAATCATAAATGTAAGTAAAGAATTCAAACTAGATTTGATCAAATCAAAATTACAAAGTAACAAAATCATGCATATTTAAATGTTTTGACATTAAAAAACCCACATGATTTCTGGTGGTTTAAGTACATTTACATTGGCACTAAGTTTGTCTCTTGGATCCTAACGATATCATCAATTTGGACGTAATACTCTCTGGAAAACCGGAACACAAAAACAAACTGGAATTAAAGTACAATGTAATTTAGACGAACGGAAAACTGAATACAGAAAAATATTTTGAGCGTTTTTATGGCCGATGCGAGTGTTAATGTGTAGAAAGTTGCATTAGATCAATGTTATACATTGGCAGTTTTCACCTTTCGAAAAAGCAACAAGAGAGAATTTCTTTTTTTCTGTTAAACTCTTTTGACATTTTTGTAGGTTATGTGAATTCTTAAATAAAATTCCTCATTTCAAAGCATCAGATAAATCAGCCAGGTTAAAGAAATCAAACAGAACAGGACAAAAGAGATCAGACGGACAGATAGTCTTGCTCTATGTAAGAGGTTTGGTAAGTTAGACAGGATTTTGTTGAGTCTATGTCTTCTTAATGTACCAGTGTTTCCATGTCAAACAGATACTCGACAAGCTTTTTTTGTGTAAACAAAAGCAAAAGCATGTGTGTACGTATATATATATATGTTTATGAATTCAGTGCAAACACATGTATATCAAGGTTGCAAAATTCTTAACCCTTAATGTTTGGTGGTTAATAGCTGAAGAAAGGTGGCAGCATCTTTTCTGAACCCAAGCCTCATCATGGTTCCATGGCACTATAAGACAATATATCAAGTGAGAAAGGCCAGATCTCGCTTTCTCTCTCGCTCTATCTCTCCCCACCCATCCCCCGGTTCTAGCACAGTCCGATGTACTTAAGGTTATTCTGGATAATCACGTCCGTGACAGCATCGAACACGAACTGGATGTTGCTGGTGTCGGTGGCGCAAGTGAAGTGTGAATAGATCTCCTTTGTCTCCTTGTTGCGGTTCAGGTCCTCAAACTGGCGCTGCACGTACACGGCCGCTTCCTCGTAGGTGTTCTGGCCCTTGTAGTCGGCAAAGCAGACGGTCAAAGGGATGCGCTTGATCTTTTCAGCCAGCAGGTCTTTCTTGTTAAGGAAGAGGATGAGCGAGGTGTTGGTGAACCAGTTGTTGTTGCAGATTGAGTCGAACAGGCGCAAACTCTCCGCCATGCGACTCTGTGGGAGGTGTACAGACAAGAAGGGATTAGAATAGCTAAAATTTACAGCATCAATGAAGAACCTCCAATACAAAACAAATGCCCCAAGCTACACTAGATGCTAACCTGCTGAGCCGCAGTGCAGCAAATACTTTCGTTAATATTCGTGATTTTTTTTTGTAACCTAATTATCATCTTGGATATGAGATAAGATGGGAAGTGGTATATAGGTGGTTAAGTTTTGAAAGATCATGGGTTTAATTCCCAGCACCACTAAGCCGCCACTGCTGGGCCCCTGAGCAAAGCCCTTAATCCTCAATTACTCAGTTGGATAAAACAAAATGAGATAAATGTAAGTCGCTCTGGATAAGGGCATCTGCCAAATGCCAGAAATGTCAACGAGATAAATCTGTGAAACAATGCAGAGCTGTGGACTCTTCACATTTTGACTAAAGTAAGAAAAAAGATTTTTACTATGAAAAGGTTTTGCTTTCCTGAGCCCTCTGGAGATGTGGTCATGGTCTTATTACACAGATTTTTTATCTGGGTTTTTAATGAGTCTGAAGCTCATTAGTTAAAAGTTTTTTTTATTTAATTTTCATTACAGAGATTTTGAAAAACACTAACCAACCTTAGCAGAAATAACATCTCAGCAATATCATATTCCATTTACAACATTTAGCAGAAGACATTTATGTCTTTTATACAGCTGAGCAATTAGGGGTTAAGGGCCTTGCTCATGGGCCCTAGCGGTGCCAACTTGGTGGTGCTGGAAATCGAACACCTTGACCATTGTGCTACCACTTCCCCCGTATGTATTTCATTTACGGAATTTCGACAGATGCTCTTATCCAAAGAGACTTACAATTGATTAATATATATTTGAGGCTTTAGGGACTCGCTTTAGGGGCCAGCGGTGGCAGCATGGTGATCCTGGAAATTAAACCCATCATCTTCTACATTTACATTTCTGGCATTTGGCAGACACCCTTATCCAAAGCAACTTACATTTATCTCTTTTATACATCTGAGCAATTGGGGGTTAAGGGCCCAACAGTGGCAGTTTGGTGGTGCTGTTAACTGAACACAGATCTTTCAATTAGTGGTCCAACATCTCAACCCTTGAGCTACCACCACTCCAATCTTTTAGCAGTCCAACACCTCAACCACTAAGCTTACACTTGCCTTTACCTCAACCTATTTATGTGCTACATGGAAAAATATTGGCTTTTTAAGGCATTCTCTTAATATCGACCTTTGCATTCTATTAGCAAGGTGGAAGTATTGAGTTTTCCAGTTGCCCAAATTGACATACCTAAAAAATAGGAAAAGCTGTGTGAAAGGAATGGAGCAGAATCTGATTATTACATTGCAGTATTGTGAAAATTATATAAATCTTCAGAAAGGAAGGCTGGCGTCTTACAATGCTGACAGATTTAATTCACACATAATACTGAAGGACGACTGAAAGCAGCAGAAGGTCCAAAACAATGAAGTACCATCATCTATCCAATTAGTTAACATGCTGCATTTAACATAGTTGAGTTTTCTTGTTTTAAATGCAATCTATACCTTCTTTTCATAGGCTTTGTCTGTAGAGATTTCGTCTAGGTTTCAAGCTTATTACTTAATGTCTAGTCTGGACTTCACTACTTATGGGGGTATATTTCTCATACTCTTTACGATATCATTATCTAGATATTTTCCAACTACTCAAAGTCTCAGCCTAGTTTTGGGGCTTGAAACCTTGTTCTTGAGATGATTAGTCCAGACTTTAGAATTGGGGGAGGTTATACAGACTCCTTAATAGCATTAGTTTTTTATCTGTTTTTATTCAGTCTTGTTATAGGACTCATTATTTTATGACTAGTTCTGGGATGCATTAATCACTCAAAGTTCCTGTTTGAATCTAATTGATTACAGCTTTGGTGTCATTAATCAGAGTTTTCTTCGGTGAATGATTACCCAGGTTCTGGGGTCTGGGGGCCTATTGCTTGAAATCGTGGATGGCTAGATTGTAACATTGAAGTTTGTTGCACAAAATTTTGGTCTGGGATTTATTAGTGCAAATTCTGGTTTTGATTTCCTGATACAATGTCAGAATTTGAGGTGAATTATTTAGAACCCTGGCCCAAATCATTACTCAGAGCCCTGTTTTGGGGATAATAACTCAGGTGTGGAGATTTTCTGGTCTAGGGGTTTACTATTCCGAGTCATGCTTGGCTGCCTTGAAATTACTGGTCTGGGAAACATTACTCTAAGCCTTGTTCTGGGGAACACTACTCAGTCTTGATGTTGATATTGATCTTTTTACATGAAGTAATCATTTAAGGCTGTTATTACTCAGGACCTTGGTCTTGGTTTCGGGCTCAAAACTCAGAGTCTTGTTTTGGGGTTGCAAAACTCAGAAGTAAAGATCCTAGGGTCTAAGGGCTCATTAGGCTGCATGGCGGTTGGCTGGTTTCCTTACATTTAGGATCTTGTGTATCTGAATCTTGTCCTGGAGATCAATACTCAGGTCTGTGGTTTATGGTTAAAATTTCTGGTCTGATTTCTTATTTCTTGGTTCTGCCCTGGGGTTGATCACTTGGAGTCTTAGTCTGAGTTAAGTCTTGTGTTGGAGCCTTGATTTAGGCTTATTCACCAATTGTCTTTGTCTCATTACTAAGGACTGGGTCTTGCTTTTCAGCATCTTGGTTGGCATCTAATATTCCAAAGTCTTGATCTTATAATCATTGGTATCCAAATGATCTCTTTCATGTCTCTTCTCACATGAAAGACAAACATTGACTCCTCTCTGTCATGGGACTTGGGTGGTGGAATTAATTCTCTCTAATCTTTAAACAGCAAATAAAAAACCTAAGTCTTCATTAAGCACTTGGACTGACACTTTTTTTCTTTGGAAGAAAACTCTTGCCTTTAGTGTTTTTCATTGATATTGTTCTACCGGTCTCTAATAGGGCTGTAGCTCAACATGCTTTTGACAGATACTACAAAGCACATTTGCAAGTCAATCTGGATAAAAGGATCTGCTAAATGTTGTAAATGTAAATCTACTGTCATTATCTAAAGCCCTGGTTTGGGCTTTATTACATAAGAGCTTGAAGCACTAAAAGACTGGTGTTGATCAATTATTTCTTTAACTATTTCTCATTACTTCATCTTCATCTGGATATAGAAATATTTGTTCAGACTCTTGATAAGTTAACTTACAACGGTAATGTTTAAAACATTACACTGTTAACCAGAAGGTTTGAAATTTCATTCCAGTTTCTCTAAACTGCCGGGCCCTTAAGCAAGTCCCTTAACCCTCAACTGCTTTTATCTGCCAAATAGCATAAATGTAATGCTACAGTCTGGTACTCTTTAAATTTCCATGCATAATAAAAAAATAACATCCACATTTCTGGGATTTGGTAGACACCCTTATTCAAAGCGACTCACATTTATCCTATTTTTATCTAATGTAGCAGTTTTATCTGATGTACACAGATTTTCAGTCCCACCCGCAATATTCAAGTTTTGTCCCATTCCCGCCTTCAAAATCACGCTGGCAAACATATAAGTGGTATTTTACTCTTTTATTAGTTACACTTGCTTCCATTTTAAATATTAAATATATTTCAGTTATTTTAGTTTAATTTAATGGAATGATGAACATAATATCTGTAGCACTGGGTGATCCACCTGGGTCATGTCTACATTCCCCACATGAACCACATGAGCGATACTGTAGCCTCCGACCTCGTGCCTGTAAATCCTTTTTATTTTATATTATATATTATATTGCTTTTATGCACTAGATAAATAATCATTTATTTGTTTGTAGTAATTTACTTTCAAAATATTTCTATTTTTTTTTTGGGGGGGGGGCAATAATTTTTCTCTGACCACTAGCAAACATGAGGACTCTACCACCTGCACCCATATTCACCCATCAACACACTCGGTTGTGTCCTGTTTCACGGTACTCCCGCAGGAGTGCAGGTCTCTAAGTTAGAGCTAAGGGCCTTCATCAGTGATCCATCAGAGGCAGCATAATGTGCTGGGATTTGAACCCACAATCTTCCATTCAGCAGTCTAACACTTTAACCACTAAGACTTTACTTCCCAACCCCTTAATATTTGCCTGTTTATGAATCATTTCATCACTAACCAGTTCAGGATTATTTAAGTGACTGCAAATGTGATTAAGGAAAAGGCTTCTTTAACAAATATTTACTAATAAAAATGTTTAGCTATTTTTTAGCTTTCTGTCTTGGGTGCAGTGTCACAGAATTGTAGCTTCTATGCAAGTGAATTTATTCTTCGACCATTTCTCTGCCCCTGACGCAGTACCTTCTGCATTTCAACCTGAGAACAGAGCTCTTAGACAGCCTGCGCTTTCTCTCGGCTTTGAAAGCAGGCAGAAAACACTAAATCCTCTCCCTGACATTAGCAGACTGATCCCATAATGACTCGACTACGGCAGTTTCTGCTGAACATCACAGAAAGAGCCTTTTTCTAGTTTTATTTTTTTTAAGAGATTTATTAGCGGGATTAGTCGAGCTGATAGGATGAATTTTTCAGACGTCTTGTTTCGGAGGATACTGTTAGCAAAATGTAGGTGTTTTATACCACTATCAGGGATATTGTGGAACATATTAGCTATTAATTAGTATTAATTAAAATGAGGAGAGAAATTGAATTTAGAATGCATTTATACTAAAGGCTATATTTGAAATACTATCTAACTATACAAAAACATATCATCGTTGTTATGATGGAGATTTTTCCTTAATGGTGGCAGTCATAAACCACAATCCTTTATTTTTTTCACAGTTTTATTTATTCTAGGAAAAGACTTGCAAGGGAACTAAAGGTATTAAATGAAACTGATGATGAAATGGGTTATAAAAACGTTAAATCATCGTTGTCATTTTCTTGAAATGCGCTTTTTTTTCCAAAAAAGTACAAAGCATCAGAGTTATTTTAATAATGCTGCCAATCTGAATATTAAATTTACCTCGAGCCTGTAAAAAAAAATAACTGTGAGCGTGGTGTACATCCATCCATTCATCCATTTTCTATACCCGCTTATTCCCTAATTCGGACTCAAAGCGATCTGCTGGAGTCTATCCCAGCCGTCTCTGAAAGGGTGAAAGGCGGGAGGGGTACATCCTGGACAGGTCGCCAGTCTATCACAGGGCCACACACACACTCACAATCAATCTAACATACATGTTTTTGGACTGGGGGAGAAAACTGGAGAACCTGGAGTAAACCCACGCAAGCACAAGGAGAACATGCAAACTCCACACCGAAAGACCCCTGAACCGTGAATCAAACCCAGGACCTTCTTGCTGTGAGGCAACAGTGCTTACCACTAAGCCACCGTGCTGCCCTACAGATTAACAAGAATAAATTAATTAAAAAATTAATTTCACATACTATATAATAGGAAAATATGTGATTTTGGATGCAGCGTGATTTAGCATTTATTCACCCAAAAGATACAAATTTATCTGAGAAAAAAAAAAAAGGAAAAAAAATCAGATATTCTAGTATATGTAGCAGAATTTCTCAGACCGAAACCGAATATGTATGTTGAACTGCGCTTTAGCAATAAAATGTGAGCGTACGGAGTGTATGTGTGACTTCATACTTCATGTGTATCATGTAAAAAAGAAATGACAGCGGTGAAACTGGACTGGTGTGTACAGCGCTAGCTCGAGGCGCGTGCTAAGCCAAAGCAACCTGTGACTGGAGGAGTGATGGAAGGAAAAACCACACTGCTGCTCTACAAAGGTCAAGCAAAACATCATGGCTATGAGCAAATCACAAGATCTACTGCTCCTCGAGTTTAAGCGTGTGAATACAAGTGAGGATGATGATGATGATTATGATAATGATGATGATTAGCAAGAGATCTTCACTGATACTGCATCAGAACAGAGCTAATGGATAAATTGATAACATTAAAAAAAAGCATAACATGTTTCTTAAAACCTTTTATTTCTTAGAAAACGGAAACTATTTTTATTTTCTTTACCAACATACTATCAAAACCTCAGTCAAAATAATTTCATCAGTGCGCCTTTAATGCTGGGCCAACATAAATATACACAGAATAATGTATATTTTAATGTATATGTCCATAGGAGTCTGTATGTGGCCCTGCGATGGACTGGTAATCTGTCCAGGGTGACCCCTGACTTTTACCCAATGACAGCTGGGATAGACTACAGCAGATCCCTGTGATCCTGATTAGGAATGAGCGGGTAAAGACAATGGATGGATGGATGGATGGATGGATGGATGGAGAATTCAGTGTGACAGAACCTACTTAATTTTATGACCTTATGGACGTCTGCTGTATTACTGATAGGACAAATCTCTTATTTAAAATTATATTTAAGTCATTAAGTGCAGGCTACACATACCTGTCTCAATCTGGATTCATTCATTACATGGCCAAAAGTATGTGGACACCTGATGATCCCATCCTTATGTCAAATTTTGAACACTGTCTTTTCATGTATTTGAGACAGACACAGAGGCCACACCTACTTCACTGAAACTAACAGAAACAGAGGCCGAGCCACCTTCACTGATAATAACAAACATAGAGGCCTTGCCTTCTTTACTGAGACTAACAGACACAGAAGCCACACGTCCTTTAATAAAAATAACAAACACAGTGTGTGTGTGTGTGTGTGTGTGTGTGTGTGTGTGTGTGTTGTCACGGCTGAGCTAATGAGAGACTTTCCCAGATGAAGTAGGTCTTCAGAGAGCATGTTACACCACCCTAGACCAAATGTTCATGTGTCTAGGGGACTTGCTAGGAATCAACTCTAGGATTTATAGATTTATATTTTATAAGGGATTCTAGAGAGAAAATAAGAGGAATAGCAAGCGAGAACATAGCGAGAGAGAGAAAGAGAGAGAGAGAGAAAGCAGAAGAAAGAGAGAAAGAGATGAGGAAGAGGTGGAGGAAAATTCGTTAAAGCTGGCCATCTCCCTGACTCTAGGGGATTTCCAAAGAGATTTGTGTGTGTGTGTGTGTGTGTGTGTGTGTGTGTGTGTGTGTGTGTGTGTTTTCTACCCTGCTAATGATAGAACCATTTAGTGTTTATTAATTCCCCTCTGCACGTCCAATGCTTTGTACCCTCCACCCTCAGATTACCTAAAGAGTGAACTCGTAAACCTACAGTAATATTGCAGTTTCCTAAAACCAATATCCTGTGCAGATATTGCAATGCAATATTTTGAACTAATTTCCTACTTTAAAGTATGTGAGAATTGTATGAGGGGTTAGTAGTATGTCCTAATTCATAAAATTAAAAAAAAAAAAACAGTAGGTGGAATGTAGAGGGGGACGATCTACTACCTCTGCCTGATGAGTAAGTGCACAGAAGAGGGCCTGTGGGAAAGACGACATATTTTTTTTTTGAAAATGGCGGAAAAGCAGTGACGCAGCACTTTTTGTAAAGTGTAAAATACTGCACAATACTGCGTCGTTCCATTTTATTTAAGAAAGTAACTAAGGGTTTTACATTTTTGCAGAGTTGTGACTCTGTATGTCATGTGACAACATGTCAACATGGCGGACAAGATTTTTTCACTGCTAGCTACAGCTAACATAGTGGGAGAAAACTTTAAAGTGCAATTTTAATATTGTACTCGCAAAATATTTAATACTCAAAATACTAGCTAGCTTGATAAACAGTTATTTTAAGTTTTTACCTAACATGAGATAATTTTACATATTGCTTGCTTTTTGGCTAATATCTGCTAATGTAACATTAGCATATATTGGTGGAAAGTTGTGGCTCATAGTTAAGGTGTCTGCCTACCAACCCAAAGATTGTGGGTTCAATTCCCAGCTCCACCAAGCCACCACTGCTGGGCCCCTAGGCAAGGCCCTTAACCCCTAATTGCTCAGTTGTGTATAAATGAGATAAATGTAAGGCGCTCTGGATAAGGGCGTCTCCCAAATGCTGTAAATGTAACAGGATGTTAAGGAGTTATATTCAGAAAGATTACCAACCTACATTTAACACTGTCTACCATGTGACAGTTTGCTAACCTGACAGGATTTTGCTAGGATTTTTCATTTAATATTCATGAATGCTCAAAGTGTGCATTTTTATGTAGGCTAAATTAGCTAACCTGACAAAATAACTGAGAGGAATTTAAATTAATAATTAGATACAGTATATACAGCTAATATTATCCAGCCTGCTAAAACTAGCTAACCTGACAGATTTCTGAGAGGAATTGATGATTATTATAATGAAATATATACAGCCAACATTATCTAACCTGCTAAAACTTGTTTATAGACTATTTATAGATGTTTACAAACTACATTTTAAAAGCTAACCTGCTAAGTAGCTAACCTGACATTGTTTTGTAGAAAAAATATCAATTTATATTTAATACAAATCTACCAATTACCTTAAAAGAATTTCATGCTAAAGTTTGCTAACGTGACAAAAAAGCTGGAAAATCATTTAGAAACTAGTAAAAAAAAAATGCTAAACTGCCAATATTTCAGAAAATAGTTTAAATTATTTTTTAGAAACATTCTACAATCTACAGATTACACTATCGACCATGTTAAAGTTTGCTAATTTTACATGATATATTTAAAATGTGTCAATTTATGTCAATAAATGTTAACAATCAATATTGTATAGTCCGCTGAATTAGCTAACCTGACAGGATTTACAACTGTAATGCTACGTAGCCTGCTAAATTAGCTAACCTAATGGCAGACGCCCTTATCCAGAGCGACTTACATTCATCTCATCTCATACATTTGCAACTGAGGGTCAAGGACCTTGCTCAGGGGCCCAACGGTGGTGGTTTGAAGGAGCTGGGACTCAAACCCACAATCTTCAGGTTGGTAGTCCAACACCTTAACCATAAGCCCCACTACATCTCTTTTATGTTATAAAGCCAGGTTAAATTATTAATTGAGGCGTAATAGTCACTCAGTGTATGATGTTTTTTTGTCCTCTATCCTCCTGAATGTCTTTGTCTCTATCCTATAACACACATCATATTTGTGAGTCCATTCATGCGACGTAAATCTAGTTACTGTTTATAAAAATTGTGCCGTCCTGCTGATTACATGCCTCCATCGACGACTGGTTTATGTTTGCCTTAAAAGGTGAGCGAACCACACAGGCTGTCTGACTCGCCCAGTGTCTCTTCACAGCACTGAGTCCTCTCTTTCTCTCTCTCTCTTTCTTTCTCGCTTTCTCTCACCTGCTCTTTCAATCCCTCTTTCTCTCTCTCTCTCTCTCTCTCTCTCTCTCTCTCTCTCTCTCTCTCTCTCTCTCTCTCTCTCTCTCTCTCTCTCATCTCTCTCTCTCTCTCTCTTTTCTCTGTCTCTCTCTTTCTCGCTCTCATTCTCTCTTTTTCTCTAGCTCTCTTTCTCTTTATCTCTAAATTTAATTCAGTTGAAGTCTAATTAATAATAATATCTTATTAGATATAGTAACATCTCTCTATTTTTTCTCACACAGTTTGTCTGTCTCTGTCTTTATCTATCTCTCTCCTTCACTCTCGATTTCTTCTTTTTATCTCATTCTTTTTTTTCTCTCTCACTTTCTCTCTCTCACTCTCTGTCTTGTCTCCTCCATATTTTTTGCTGTCTCACATTGTAACTTTCTTCCTTATTTCTTTCACTCTGTATCTCTTTTTGTCTCTCTTTTCCTTCTCTCTATCTACTTCCGTCTCTCTATCTCACTTCTTCCTCTCTTAGAAATCTCTCTTTCAAGATCTCTCTTTTTCTTTGTTGCTTCTTCTTTTTTTTCTCTCTCTTTTTCTCACTCTCTGTCTCCTTTCCCCTCTCTTTCTTGATTTCTCTCTTTACACTCTGTCTCAATCTCTCTGTTTTCTTAATCTCTGTCTCGTTATTTCATCCCCCCTCTTTTTTTTCCTCCTCTGTCTCTCTTCCTCTCCCTTCGGCTCTCCTTTTACCCCCACCTTCCCACACCCTTCAAAATGTAAAATTCTGGAAGCTTCTGGAAATCAATATAAAGTTCATTTCTCTAAGAACATTATCGATATTTTAGGACTGCAACTGCACAGCTACCTGCAATCTTTTTTTCTAAAGTGAAACAAAAATACCCAATAAATAATATTTAACTTTACTAATAGAGCAGGTTTTTATTACATAGGCTTATTAAATGATGAGCTGCTGTTTCGTGTGCACTCGTTTAGCAAATTACCACCTAAGTAGTGTGTTTGAGTGTGAGTTATTGATTGTATTTGGTGGTATGATGTGAGATGATTTCTCTCGCACATATCACTGGTGTGTGTCCTTCCGTCAGCGCTGTGTGGAAAGATTCTGCGTACAAATAGCACAGCAGCACTAAATGCCTTGCATCGTATTATTTTTTGAGCTTTTGACCTCTTTTTTTTGTTGTTAAATAAACAATAATCCACAAGGGCTGAATGGAGCTAATGCTTTTACAATCGCGAAAAATAAATAAATAAATAAAGTAGTGTGCAGACGTGAGCTACTGTAAGGAACTTTCTCCACCGATTGTTGATTCTTAGCCATGTGTAAACCATAGCAGGAAATTATAGCTGATAGCGTATATATATTACATAAGCGTTGTTTACAGATGCATATCTCCAAATGTAGGTCAGGAGTTTAAGTTTTAGCCATTATCCTAAAAAGGAGACAGGACCAAAAAAAAGGTTTAAGGTTAAAAAACCCGTCCTGTCTGAGGATGTGTGTATGCAGCTGTTGTCTATTAGGTAAAAAGGAGAAAAGATGCTTTGGTTCTTCAGTTAGTGGGAGAGTGGGCTTTCGTGACTGAGGCGAGAACCAAAGCCAAATGAGGCCTCCTGAGATGCCTGCTAGCTTTTCTCCCATGACCTAGATCCAATGTCTCTCTCTCTTTCTCTCTCTCTCTCTCTCTCTCTCTCTCTCTCTCTCTCTGGCTGGGTTGCGCAATGCAGTTCCCTCTCTGCCCTGCCCAAGTATACACTGGCACATGCTGCCTGCCTGCCTGTCGCTGACTTACACACACACACACATATATCCCTCTCTTTTTCTCTCTCTCTGTCTCTCTTTTAGCCCATCCTCCTCTTTCCCCACTTGTCCCTCTGTAACAGCTTATTGTCAACAGCCCAGGATTAGGAGCGTTGGACTATCCTGTTGCTAAGCAACAGTTGCTGTGACGACCCGCTCCTCTTTTTTTTCTATAGGACGGATAGGTCAACAAAAAAAAGAGGATTGAATAAAAAAAAAGGATGTGTGTTGTGACAGAGACAGAAGAGCAAACACGTCATTAAATTTTAATTAACATCCCGGTTAACAAAGGTTCCGCCTGATGTTTATGGGCTTTACATATCTACTTACCAGAGGACAGATCTTTAAACCGTGACGTTTCTTTAATACACAGGTAAAAGAGTCTCTCAGGCGCTTGAGTGATGAAGCGCTGATGCGCTAGCCCACAGAGTAAGTGCAAATAACAGGTCCAGGAGACCTCGATAATCTGATTATTGGTGTGTTAGAAGGATCCCTTCGCCTATAACAAGCCTCTTCAGCCAATTTTGGACGCAAGAACTGGATTTAGATCTGTAAAAGGTCGCACCAACCTTCTACCAACCATCCACAAAAGCACACAGTTGTCTAGAATGTCTATAAGATATGGAACTAAGAGACTCAAACATTGTTCCGGCATGACAATGCCTCTGTGCACAAAAACCCTGAGCTCTAAAAAGACATTTTGTGTTCTGGTTGAATTGGAAGATCTCTTATGTCCTGTAAGGAGACCTGGTTCTGACTCAACTCATTTAAACTGAACACCTTTGGGATGAACTGGAACCCTGACCACACCCCAGATCTCCTCATCTCAACATTACTGTCTGATCTTATTAATACTATTGTAACTGAATAAACACAAATCCACACAGTCACATGACACTATGTCACGGAAAATCATTTTTTTAGAAGTCTGGAGGTGATTATAGAATGAAGAGTGAAACTACATCTGGAAAGTATAATCAATAAACACATCTGTGTATGATGGTCAGGTGTTTCAATATGTATGCATATACATGTATTCATGTATTATTCTATATCAAATGAAGTTTATACCCATATATCTGGATATTTTTAGTGAAAAAAATGCAAACAGAAGCTTCCAATAAATACATTTTGTCAATATACACAAAGTTAAAAAACTAAACATACAAACCACAGCCAGGAGATCATAATACAACCCAGATATTTCTATTAAACAGCTCACACTCCACTTCAAACGTAAAAGAGCTGATGAATCATTTGTGTTAAAAAGCCTGTAGCTACACTGTGCACTTGACGACCAGATTTAGATTAACACTTATGAATCACGTTTGAAGACGTTCTGCGGCGGCGTTTAGCGGCAAA
This sequence comes from Bagarius yarrelli, assembly GCA_005784505.1. Classification (NCBI taxonomy): domain Eukaryota; kingdom Metazoa; phylum Chordata; class Actinopteri; order Siluriformes; family Sisoridae; genus Bagarius; species Bagarius yarrelli. The sequence continues at coordinate 918,864 of VCAZ01000041.1, forward strand.
ATAATGACAAGGATAAAAAGTGTGAAAAAAGAGAAAAAAAAAACTGCCGGCTTTCCTACTCTTTTTCTCTCTCTCTTCTCTGATCACTGAATTTAATTTCCATCCAACTTTTTCCTCTGTTCTTAAAGGGAAAAGGACACCAGAAACTTTTCACATCTGCCAATTCCCATGGTGCCAAAAGCTGCTAATTCTCACAGGTACACCCTAACACTTGGCACTGTGAACTCAATTATCACTCGTGTACATATTCCCCCCCTTGTGACTCATGGAACACATATTTTTAACTCCTAAACACTAATTGATATTTTAAGCTAACAGGAAACTTTAGATATTTCTTGTCTAGGAACAAAGGAATCTCAGGGTAATCAAAAACCGAGGGGAAAAAGAACACACCTTTGTTTACCTGCAGAGTAAACCCACCATATCAGATTCAACATAGCCAACGTAAATATCACCCTTGAATTATTAGCCGAGAATATTAGTGCACTAGTGTAGGCTCTTGGAATATTAACGAGCACGATAACAAAAAGCTGTGAACACAGGAAATATGAAATAAAGAAGATAAGGATGGAAAAGCATTGTGGGTCAGCAGCAGGATGGATTTTCTGTGACGTTAACACTGCAAAGCACTGATAATGTTAAGCTTGTGGGGGCTGTGTTTGTATTGTCTTATGCACCGTCTCTGCATTTCTACAAGCGGAAAGCTTAAAGCATTGACTTTATTGTAACATGTAAGCTAACACACTAGAACTGAACAGGATTTAAAGATGTTCTTACCGTCTGGTTGTCTTCATAGAGCTTGAGGTCATAGCCACTGAGCTCCACACAGAATATAATAGCAGTTACACCCTCGAAGCAGTGGATCCACTTCTTTCTTTCTGAGCGCTGTCCACCCACATCCACCATCTTGAAAGTAAGCTCTTTGAAAGTAAACTTGTTCTCGACTATGCCTGTGGTCATGTCGCGGGAACGCAAGATGTCCTCGACGGTCGGAATGTACTCGGGTGCTGAGATTCTGTCCAGGTCGTTCAGGTAGTATGCAGTGTTGTCCTCAAGGTGATACTCGTTTGAACGCTGGAAACACTCCTGAACTCCTGAATCGGCCCACAAACGCTTCATCACACCAAGAAGCTCAGGTGTGATCTCCCCTTTGCTCTCGGCAGGACCCGTAAGAGCAAAGAGCTGGACAGCATCATAGGCCCGGTCAGGGTTGTGGAAGTCAATCTTGAGCGTGGCTAGAGCTCGAATGATGCGTGTGAGCGAATCAATAGCATTGTAAAGGATCAATGGTTTGTATTCCTTGCAGGCTTCAAGGTTGAACCCACCACTGTGAATGATCTTCATTTGTTTGACAATAGTGCTCTTGCCTGAGTTGCTGGTACCGAGGAGCAATAGCTTGATTTCACGTCTCTGTCGCTGACTTTCTGAACGAAGGTGCCGGTCAATGCGCCTTGAGCGCCTGGCTGCCTCTTTCTCCTCCGAACTCTGCCGGCACCCCATGGTCAGTTATGGGTTACACACACACACACACCCAACACACACACACTTCACAGCACCCTGGAAGTCCAGACCACAGGCCAATAGACCAATAGTCCCAAGTTGAGATTTGAAAAGAAGGTTGAAAAATTCTGGTGGCGCCAGCCCGGTTTAAAGAGAAGACGAAAGCCAAATAACTTGCCAAATGGAGTTAGGCTACACACATGGTCCAAGTCTAACAGTTAGTCTGTTTTCTTAGTAAACAACTATCAGAGACTGACATTCCTTGCTATTAGAATATTGTATAAGAAGAAAAATACCAGTTTCAGTCCCGCTTCATCAACGTGTTTTCTTTGGTATATCCTAATAATTGGGTGTGGCTCATACCAGGGGACACCACCCCCCAGAAAGCAGTTGGTCAGTTGAGCCTGTAAGTTCTGAAAGATTAGAAAGCAAAATCACCTCTAGGTCAACCCACATGTTAGAAGGCAAATAATCTATGGAATTCCACCAGGGCGCAAGCATCCGATGTTATTCAACACTTCTTCGCTTCTTACTTTGTGAAATGTCTTTTCCTCTTACAGCTGGGCAGACCTCATGCTCTGTAAACACAGATACACTCTTTTCAGACTTCTGGGCACCAGATTGTGCCACTGTTTCTTCGTTGCATAAGCCAACACTTCTCACTCAGCCAAAGACACAGGCTCCTGAAGGGAGGGATAAAAAAAATAAGAGTCACATTTTAGGTTTTATGACAGGCAAAAAAGATGAGTGTAGTAAAATTAACAGTTAAAATATTTAGACTGAGACAAAGAAAGGAATCTCTTGAGGTAAAATAGGTCTGTATGTGTTTGATAGACATGGTTGACGTTGAATGATGGATTTGGATAATGAAAGGGAAGTGACTGCCCAATGGTAAAGGTTTTGACCTGCTGACCAGAAGATCTAATTGGGTCTAATTCCCAACACCATCAAGCTGCCACTTTTGGGCCCCTAAGCAAGGCTCTTAACCCTTAGCTTGCCAGTTGGATAAAAGAAAGAAATATAAGTATGTCTGCCAAATCGTAGAAATGTGAACGTAATTATATAGTGAGAATCTGGTGTAATTCTGTTTTCAGAGTTCCCAAACAAACACTGATTACCACTGTTAGTATCCTGGGTTGGTTTTCTGTTTTTATTTGAGTTCCTGCTGTTTGATCATTGGTGTTTATATCAGAGTTTTAAACATGTGGCAGAGCCAGAAATTCAGTTAGACTAATGATTCTGTAAAGTCTGGCGTTTTCAAAATATATTAAAATGGAAAATCGATGCAGTGGCAGTGTTAGCGTATGAACCTATATGCTAATATGAATAACAGTATCAGTATCTCTCTCTCTCTCTCTCTCTCTCTCTCTCCCTCTCAGTTCATTCTCATCAAACAATGACACTTCAATTACACAAGTAGAATAAACAACCGAAACTGAATACACCGCTGTGTATGGAAAAGTGTACCATTCAAATCCAGGTTAGCCAAACAAACTCACACACACACACACACACACACACACTTTTTTCATACAGTCCAGGCCTACCTACCTCGCTATTTGTTTTCTGGTGTTCACTGTCTATTCTCTTCGTATGCGTTTACTTCTTTCCTACTGAATTCTTCGAATCAGTGCACACATACATACAAACAAACACACACACACACACACACACACACACAAAAACAGAACCAGGCAGGGTGTGAAATGCAAACAGATGCGGAATAAAGTCCTTGTCTGTAGGCGCCCCTTTTTGGCAAATGTCTGGTATTTTAATGTAAGGGGTTAACCATTTTAGACGTGTAAACAGGCTTAGCGTTCATGAATGCATTTCAGTACGTCACATAACATGGTGACGTTTAAATGTTATTCTTAATACCCAAAATCATACTATATAGAATATATGTTTTTAATGATTGGGAAATACAAACTGACTCGAATGTAGTATCTACATAAGTATGCTCCACACTACATGCAGTATGCGTTTTCGCGTGAAAAAATAGGCTCTATGCCCACTCAATTCCATATTCGATATCATTTAGCTCCGCACATCCGGCTAGCGTAGTATCTACAGCAACTATAGCGTTTTCCACTCCAAATATGAATCGAATAATTCAAACACTGTGTCATACATGAGCTTCTAGCTATACATTTTAATTATGGATGTTTAGTGACTTTACATGCCCTTATCATGCATGCTAGTTTATGCTAGCACACCATCATAGTGTAACATTTGTAATAACATCTGTACTACCAAATGTCAATCACATACAGTTTTTCCAACAGCACAGTGAGGGTGACCATTAGTCCTCATGGCTTGAGTGTAAAGAAAAGGCTATTTGTAATACATATCACATGACTTCAATAACACTGGTGTGTTGTAACACTTAGCAATATTTAAGTATTTACACTAAGCAATAAGGATTTACAAAACTGGGTTCTGTTTGCTCTTATCTTTCACACACTTTCTGCATTTTCTCTTATTGGGATGAGTAAAGTAAAATAGTAAATGATAATAATTAATAATATAAAATAATAGCTACAAACCCGATTCCAAAAAAGTTGGGACACTGTACAAATTGTGAATAAAAACAGAATGCAATGAAGTGGAAGTTTCAAATTTCAATATTTTATTCAGAATAAAATATAGATGACATATCAAATGTTGAAAGTGAGACATTTTAAAATGCCATGCCAAATATTGGCTCATTTTGGATTTCATGAGAGCTACACATTCCAAAAAATTTGGGACAGGTAGCAATAAGAGGCCGGAAAAGTTAAATGTACATATAAGAATCAGCTGGAGGACCAATTTGCAAATTATTAGGTCAATTCGCAACATGATTGGGTATAAAAAGAGCCTCTCAGAGTGGCAGTGTCTCTCAGAAGTCAAGATGGGCAGAGGATCACCAATTCCCCCAATGCTGTGGCGAAAAATATTGGCGCAATATCACAAAGGAGTTTCTCAGAGAAAAAATTGCAAAGAGTTTGAAGTTATCATCATCTACAGTGCATAATATCATCCAAAGATTCAGAGAATCTGGAACAATCTCTGTGCGTAAGGGTCAAGGCCGGAAGACCATACTGGATGCCCGTGATCTTCGGGCCCTTAGATGGCACTGCATCACATACAGGAATGCTACTGTAATGGAAATCACAACATGGGCTCAGGAATACTTCCAGAAAACATTGTCGGTGAACACAATCCACTGGCCATTCGCCATTGCCGGCTAAAACTCTATCTAAACATGATCCAGAAGCGCAGGCGTTTTCTTTGGGCCAAGGCTCATTTAAAATGGACTGTGGCAAAGTGGAAAACTGTTCTGTGGTCAGACAAATCAAAATTTGAAGTTCTTTTTGGGAAACTGGGACGCCATGTCATCCGGACTAAAGAGGACAAGGACAACCCAAGTTGTTATCAGCGCTCAGTTCAGAAGCCTGCATCTCTGATGGTATGGGGTTGCATGAGTGCGTGTGGTATGGGCAGCTTACACATCTGGAAAGGCACCATCAATGCTGAAAGCTATATCCAAGTTCTAGAACAACATATGTTCCCATCCAGACGTCGTCTCTTTCAGGGAAGACCTTGCATTTTCCAACATGACAATTCCAGACCACATACTGCATCAATTACAACATCATGGCTGCGTAGGAGAAGGATCCGGGTACTGAAATAGCAAGCCTGCAGTCCAGATCTTTCACCCATAGAAAACATTTGGCGCATTATAATGAGGAAGATGCGACAAAGAAGACCTAAGACAGTTGAACAACTAGAAGCCTGTATTACACAAGAATGGGACAACATTCCTATTCCTAAACTTGAGCAACTTGTCTCCTCAGTCCCCAGACGTTTGCAGACTGTTATAAAAAGTGTATTTTAGTGAAAGTGTATTATGGTCTCTGTATGCATATAGTCTATTGCAGGGGTGGGTTATCTCAGTGTCCTGCAGAGTTTAGCTCTAACCCTAATCAAATACACCTGAACCAACTGATTAAGATCATGCTAGGTAGACTTGAAACTTAGAGGTAAGTGTGTTGAGGCAAGTCAGAGGTAAACTCTGCAGGACACCGACCGTCCAGGACAGAGATTGCCCACCCCTGGTCTATTGTATCATCATTTTACACTGGATTTACATATTTAGATATCTGTTTTAGTTGTCTGCATTGCTGACTAGCTTATTGCCTATTGTTTTGTTGTTTGATTGCATTTCAGTATGTCACGAGACAATAACAACATGGCGGATGTAGAATTTCATTCTTACTGTAAGACCCAGTTCATTCCAACAGTGATACATTGCTGGAGTTATTTTTTTCCAGAAGGAACCCAGATATGATTTTTAAGCACATTTAAATCGCAGTGTTAAAAATGAATGCCGTTTCTGTTTCAGATGAAAGCTTCTTCGAAAGCGCCGTATTTCCGCTCACGTGTTTCTTTATGCCTTCGTTAAATTATGTTCTTTTGTGAATAATTGACTGTGTACAGCGGTGACGCCGAGCTCTAATTCTGATTGAAATACACGCTTGAGTGGGATGAATGGTCATTGTATGTAGAGAGGCTGGTGAATGTGTGTGTGGGGACTGTGGGGTGGGGGCTGGGGGCTGGGGGTTAAATAGAGCAGTGTTGTGACAGGTTGTGTGATGTTGGCTGTAGAGTAAATGGAGAATTGAGACATGTCCTACTTTCGGCTCAGAGATTAGATTACACGTCACTGTTCGGCTTCTGTCTCTGTCATTGGATAGAGTGTTGGACTACTAACAGCGGCACCAAGCTGCTGCTATTGGGTCCCTGAGTATGGCCCCTAATGCAAATAATATAATATAACCGTATTAATCATTTTACTGTGCACTGTGCTGTGATGACGTCATCACTAATTAAGTATTTTTTCTTTCACTACAGTATGAATGTAATAAATGTCTCTTTTTTAAAAAAGAAATAAACTCTTGTCACATTTCTTTACTGTTCCTAAAAAACTATTAACAAGTGCAGCTGCGTTATACATCATTTAACAGCATTAATTAATCGTCAGCGTTCCACCTCTACTCCAACACAGCCTGAAAGAAAAAGAAACGAGCTCATTAAAACAGTGTCTCATTTGGAACATGAAAAAGACAATGTCTCAATCGCTGCAAGATTTGTTATGATCAAAGAAAGTAACACAACATCATGCGAACTTAGAGGAGCCACAGATCCTGTCGCAGTATTCATAGATTTAACCCGAAAGGTTTCTTGTGACATCATCATGAACATGTGGAACATGTGGTAGAACTCTCTTAGACAGTCATTACATACTGTACTAATCCTGTGCTTTGGATTTTACCAAAACAACAAACCAAACCAACTGCAAGTTGCATCAAAAAGTGGAGGCTTAGTAGTTAAGGTGTTGGACTGCTACCAGAAAGACTGGGGTTTAATTCCCAGCACCACCAAGCCTCCACTACCAATTGCTCAGTTGTATAATAGAGATAAGGGCGTTCGCCAAATGCTGTAAATGTGTATTTTTTTAAAAACTGCAGCAGAATTAAGGTTCTCTAGTTTACAGTGCAGCAAAGATTCATTTTTAGTCCAAGTCTTAGGTCTAAGTTTAATCATGGTTTTAGTTTTGGTTTCTTCGTTTAGGTTTATTCTCAGTTAATGTTTTCGTTTAAGTCATGTAAGTTTTAGCTAAAGTCTAAGTTTTCTGTCTTAGTTTAGTCCAAGTCAACATTTCAGTCAAAGTTTATTCACATTCTTAGATTAAGGGTTTAACCTTACTTATAAGTCTATGATAAGTATAAGACCCAGTATACGACCCAATCCCATTTTGTCTTGATTCTCTTTTGGTTGTAGGTGTAGGGGGAAAAGAAAGGGCCAGATACCCTTTCAAGCGACCAAGGAGTTTCACAAATAAGTCATTTTTGCATAAGTCATTTTAAAATAAAACAAAACAAAACGCTAAAGTTAGCTAATGTTACACTGAGCACAAAAGTCCCACAACTAATTTTTATGCCTGATAAAGCAATGAATTAGCTTTTTATCACACATACGATGACATGTACTGGTATAGAAGTAGTGTCCCATCTCTTAGGGATCTATTTTCATCCCTAACCCTTATTACTCTGTTCTAGGGGGCAAAGGGAAAGGGGTTAGCCATAGGGGTATCATTTAGAATTGGGATTGGGACTGAGTCTTCGTTTGAGTGTAAAGTTTATTCACAGTCTTAGTTTAGGTACTTTAAAGTCTATGATAATCTAAGACTTAGTTTAAGTTTATGTTTAAATACAGGCACAAGTCCTATTGGGACAGGACTGGTTTTATATGGGGGTCATTAGAGAAATGTCACAGATGTTTTTAGAGATTTTAATCTTGTTAATTATTTCATTTGCTATTTCTGTGTTTTTTCTCACACAACCTCTTTAAAAATCTTTAAAAAGCAGTCCTCGTAGAAATCCGATCCCGTCCGTATGCGAATTAGCGCCTGTGATTGCCGAAATGTTGAACGATGTTTTTTTTCCCCCAAAACATGTTACTTGATTGTTTTGGTCAACGTGAACTACCAGACAATCTCTATCTAGCACACCAGTATTCAGGTTTCTGCTTTCTATGGACCAATAATGGATGTACATGTGCTTGTTATAGCAGCTGTAATTTCATGTGTGTTTTTTCTTTACCTCCTTCCTGCTGTTTAGCAGACAAAAAACACACATCATGTTTCTGAAAAACTAGGGGAAAAAAAGAAAACCCTCTGTTCGGAAAGATGTTAGTAAAATTACAGCTTTTATCTCTGACTGTTAGAAAGCGCCGACACTGGAGACTCTTTACATAAAATTTATATAATAAACAAATAAATCCATCAATGTAAAATAAACAGCCACTTACAGAAAACTATATCAATGAATACACATGCTTTTATTTTCTTATATACAAACAAATCACTGTATTAATGATAAGATGGGAAAATAAGTACTTTCTGTTCATCAAAATTCACTAAACTTGACATTAAATAATTTTATTATAATCAATTTCTGCCACGTGTGAGAAACCTTTTGTGTTAAAACGTTGCTGTGTGTATATATATGTGTGTGTGTGTGTGTGTGTGTGTGGTGGTTTAGTTTCACTTCCACCCAGCAGCCTTCAGTCACACCAGGCACATCCTCTACTCTTTGTAATCCACTATTATTATTATTATTATTATTATCCATTTCAATAACATTCATCTGAATTAAATTAATGTAATATATTAAACACGTTTATTCTGAACATGTTTTAATTATAAGTGTCAAAAGCAAAGTGATTCAATAAGCGGGATGAAAGAGGTGTTAAAAAAAATAACACTGAAATTAAACCTGGCATCAGTTTAATAACGTAACTAAAATATGTTTTAATTATTACTTCAACTTTCAACCAAGCCGTATGCTAGCCTGAGTGAAGCTAGCGTCATTCCTGTGTAACTTAACAAGCCTATTCGGGTCCATGTTTGCGTTCAGAACTAGCTAGTATAACCTTCCAGCTAATATAACCTGCTATCTTAGTTAACTTTTTAATAATTCTGCCCCAGCTGGTCCTGACATACTACTCTAATTTAGCCGTTTAGCTAGTTATCTGCATTTTTTAGCAATCAAGCTAGCCAGGCTGAAGCAACACATATATATATATATATATATATATATATATATATATATATATATATATATATATATATATATATATATATATATATTATATATTCTACTGTATAAAAATCCTTTGTGGTTAAACTACATTAAAAACAATTATTCTTTTGTATTATGTGTTGTGTGTATACAGTATAATAATTATAGCAAGTATAATTTAAAATTTAATTAATATGAAATTTGATCCTCTCCCACTAAGATGCTTCTTACATTTATTACGTGTACACAGTAACTAAAAAAAGAAAGTCGATGATTATTTCACACAGACACACACACACACACACACACACACGGAGAATTAAACAGAATGTTCTGCTTCGATCCACCTTTCATTTCCTCTCTGTTTGCCTGAACCTTTCAATTCCTCCACTCGCCAGGTGTAGGAATCATCACATGATAAAGTTCCTGACTCTCAGTTCTGCCTGCATGCAGAAGAACAGGAACTTTAACACAATTCAAACTTTGTTGATCACATTAATCATGTCTGACTGAGTTTCATGAGTTTCAAACATTCTAGAGTCCTTTTCAGGGACAAACCATCTATCTACCTACCTACCTACCTACCTACCTACCTACCTACCTATCTATCTACTCTACTGGTGACTGGTGACGTGTCCAGGCTGTCCCCTGCCTTTTACCCAATGACAACTGGAATAAAGCAAAAAAAATGTTTTGATCCCAAGCTTTGGAGATGTTGCAATTTACTGTCCTACATGAGATCTTCATACTGTAACACAAGCTGCTGCATCTTAACACTAACAGTTAACACCCCCCACCCCCCGGCCTTCAAACATCACACCAGACATTATTTTGATTTGAGACAAACATTGATAGCTGGGATGACTCCTCCATGTCCTGAGCACACTAAACTCTACATCCTCCTGGAGCAGCATGGCAAAGAGATAAGCCCAAGCCAAGTGCACGGAGTTCACGTGGAGTTTAGTCCTGCCAGCTGCAGTGTTCACTGTGCACTGCTGACGCAAAAGCCCCACCCTCCCCCCCACATAACCCCCACCCCCGACCCTGTTCCTTAAACATATTCAGCTAAACTATTGATGCGAGTGCAGGGAGGACACCGCCGGTGTTCGTCACGTTACCTTTTGCTTCCCTCTCCATGTGTCTCGTGAACCAGAAACAGACAGTCATTGATTACTGTGCACAATGTCGCTGTACCCGATCGAAAATAGTGTAAACACACACACACGCAAACACACACACACACACACACACACACACATAAAATCGGTCTGTTTGAGTCCTAGATGTTCAAAGAGCGACAGAGGGCTGTACAGGAGCTACATTACTCTATGCATCAGTAAAGTAGGGTAATGAAGATATCAGGGACAACCACAACTATGAAAAAAAAGTGATAGAACATTATTGCAGTAATTAATTTGTAGAATTGTAAGTTAAAAAGGAAGATAACAGACACCAGCGAGAGTAACGGAAATAATCTGGCTTTACTTCTGGGCTTTTTTTTACAGAATCCAACCACATAAACATTTTATATTAACATTTACAGCTTTTGGCAGACACCCTTATACAAAACAACATACATTTATCTCCTTATTTTTATCCAGTTAAGGGCCTTACTCAGGGGCCCAAAAGTGGCAGGATGGTGGTCCAAGAATTGAACCCACAATTTTCTGTTCAACAGTCCAACACCTTAACCACTGAGCTACCACCCATCCATATATACCACATATATCAGCCAGCGCAAGGTCTGAATACCTGGAATTTAGTGAAGGGGCGTGGCCTTAATGCTTGTACGTTAGTAAAAGGGCGTGGCCTTTATTCCTGGATTTTAGTGAAAGAGGTATAGCCTTTATGTTTATATGTTAGTGAAGAAGCTTTTATGTCTGTATATTAGCGAAGGGGGCATGGCCATTATGCCCGTATATTAGTAAAGGAGGTGTGGCCTTTAGACCTGGATTTTAGTAAAAGAGGTGTGGCTTTTATGCTTATACGTTAGTAAAGGAGGTTTAGCTTTTATGCCTGTATTTTAGCAAAGAAGGCGTGGCCATTATGCCCGTATATTAGTTAAGGATGTGTGGCCTTTAGACCTACATTTCAGTAAAGTGGCGTGGTCTTTATACCTGGATTTTAGTAAAGGAGGTGGGGCATTTATGCCTGTATATTAGTGAAGGAGGCAAGGCCTTTATGCCTGTGTTATACTGAAGTGGGTGTGGCTTTTATCCATGTCATTTTCTATTGGAAGGCGTGGCTTCTTTGCTTGACAAAGCTGTCTTTGTAGTAAAACTGCCTCTATGTATGAATGAGTGTGTGACTATAAGCACACTAAACCAGTGTCCCATTCAACATGTTTTTCCTACTATACTGTTAAAAACACTCTTTTTTAAAATTAATATTAATAAAATCCTTGAACCGATGATATAATCAGACATGACTAGTTAAGTGCGAATATAGGAACAGATTCAGGGTATAACAAAAGAAGGTTAGATGACCATTAAAGTGTGCGCAGGGCCATACATCAGACAGCATGTGAGTGGCCTCTTTAATCACATGAAAAGCCATCAGTTCTAATAAAAATTTGTAGTCACAAATTTTTTTTTCCCTGGCAGTAAAAGGACAGGCACTGTGTTAAACGTTTGCTCCTAAACGACGTTATCTACGGGACGTAAACCCCCAAAAAATCACACGTCATTGTACTCACTTTCACAAAGATGTCGGTCTTTGTTAATCGCTTCTATGTCACAGTTTCTCTTTTTGTGATTAAAAGCACAGGTTTTCAATCAGTTTGCATTGGAAAATCGTTTGTGGCATCGGAAACTTTAATGGATGACACATGACTCCAAACAACTATTTAACTGTTCTAGTGAATTCCAGAGCTCGGGCTCATGGGTCCTGTTGGCAGACAAGAGAGGGAAAAAGAGGGAAGAAAATAATAATAATAATAAAAAAATAATTTGGGGAATGTAATCTTTTTTTCAAATCAGTTATCTGATCTAGCTAAAGTTGTTAATTCATTCATGGAGTAAAAAAATTTTAGAAAACTTTTACAAACCAAAAATGTATCAACTCCAGAGGCTATGAATACAAACGATATGTAGGTCTAAATATTAATGATATGCAAATGAGAAACACCATTCATGTTCTGTCAGTCTCAATAAAATTAGCTAGCTATAAACAAATTTCGTGGCTAAAAATCATCCTCGACTCTTTGAAATTCCTTAAAAGAAAGTTTTATAATGAAAAAAAATGTGACTTTAATACCGTGCGAAGACTTTTGTTTCTTGTATGATACAGCATTTTTTTTCTGCTAGCAAAATTAGCAACACCAAAACCCCTAAACCCCTGCTAGCAATCAGGAAAAGCTGAAAAACTTTTTAGCTTATTTTAGAGACTCTGGAAAAGTAGCTAATAATAATAATAATATTAGCTTACATTAATTGCTAATAATAGCAAGCGATTACAAAAAAAAAGGTAGAAACTGAGGCCGTTAGAATCAAAGCTCTGTCATTTATCTGTTATTTTTATTGTTGTGGTGGTAAAATTCATGTTTTCTCAACAACTGTAAACAAATTATGTTGTAATATTTTTAGCTATTTTGTTGCAATAAAATTACAAGATAACGTACAACATTGTATGGAACTGTTTTGCATGATTTTCTGCAGATTTTCTCATTGGTGAATGGGGGACATTAGCATCCCATGTCTGCATCTTGTTTCAATTAGAAAGAAGGAAGTGCGTTTGGTGGCGTACTGGTCACTTTTTGTCACAATAATTGGTTTGATAATTGGTTCCAGACGTCAAGAAATCCTGGATTAGCTAACTGACTGAAGTTTGCTAGCTCTAGCTTGCTAACACTAGCATGGCTAACATTCAATCAAGATTCACTCAAAACAAGGAAACGTGATTGAATAAAGCAGTTCTGTATTATATGGTAGCTCTCAGGGTCTCTATGTGTCACATTCTAAGCATGGTAACGTTTTTTATAACGATGTAAAATATTTACTGGTTTATAGCGATAGCATTTTCATTTAAAATCAGCGCATGAAGATGACAATGTGTTTATTTGTGCGGACTGCAGTGTGGCATTCCTTCTGCCGAGAGGGCGATTACCTGCAACTGATACATTTACATTTGCAGCATTTGGCAGACGCTCTTATCCAGAGCGACTTACAATATTCCTTGTTATACAACTGAGCAATTGGGGGTTAAGGGCCTTGCTCAAGGGCCCAGCAGTGGTGGCATGGTGGGGCTGGGAATTGAATCTGGGTCCTCAAGTTGGTAGTCCAACAACTTAACCACTGCGCTACCACTTTACGAGCGCCGTTATTAAGCATCAGAACAGCAAAACTAAATTATTGCACATGCAAACCCACAGAACCCACGAAAAAAATCAGTGCATGCAAGTTGAACCTAAATTATAGCACCAGAAGTGAGAATGTGTGAAGGATGTTTGAAGGTGTGTGTGTGTGTGTGTGTGATGAGCTTCTTACACTGTAAATAAATTCTAGACAGAGATTAAGTCGAAGGCATGGCAGCAATTTCTTAGCAACTTAGCCATGAAGCGTATGTAAGATTATTTGCACAAAATGAGAAATTAACTTAAAGTTAAACTGTAAATATCGAACAAATTAAATCCAACCAATCAGAACAGCAACTTTACCAGGAGTAGAGTATGTAGAGTCACTTACTTACTCAACCTTCAGAAAATCCTGAACTGGCAGAACACATGGCGATCACGGACACACACACTCACATGCGCAAACAAACACACACAGCGACACACAAAAACACACACACACACACAGGAATCCAGGTGAGCCGGGAAACCATTTCAGAAGTCTTTCAGAAACAAGATGTTTTTCCAACATTTCCAATACCTCAATTTCGTTTTGTTTCTTTTATTTACTGCAGGTTTGTGTGCAGTCCAATCTGGTGATGAAAGAGAAAGTTAATGTTACACAACATATCAGGGAAGTGAAATTAGCATGAAAACTGCACCTTTCACATGATGGCTAAAATCCACAGAAATCAGATAAAAGATTCGAACTACACAGCGAACGAATCGCTTTTTAAATGAATTGTTCTTCCTGAATCATATAAAGTGACCAAATCAATTAAAATGACACGACTAATGTAGGACACAGTAAAATATTCAATGGAAGTCTGCTCACATGAGTTTAAAGCAAATAAATTACCTGATAGGTGTGTAAATGCATCACGTTTTAATGTTTTGTGTGTAAAGTTTTTTTGTTTGGAGTTAGTATTCAGTGTGGAAATGTCAAAAATGTTATGTTTGGTGTGTAAAAATTAATGTTTGCTGTGTAAAATGCCAGGCTGTTATGTAAAAATTCATTTTTGGTTTGTAAAAATAATTCTTTTGTGTGTAAAAATTAATATTTGGTGTGTAAAGTGTCATGTTGGTGTGTTAAAATTAATGTTTGATGTGTAGAAATGAATGTTTGCTGTGTAAAAACTAATTTTTTGTGTGAAAAAATTAATGTTTTGTATGTAAAAATTAATGTTTGGTTGTTAAAGTGCCATGCTATCATGTAAAAATAAATGTTTGGTGTGTAAAAAATTTATGTTTGGTGCGTAAAGTGTCAAATTGTTGTGTAAAAAAGAATGTTTGTTATTTAGAAATGAATGTTTGCTGTGTAAAAATGAATGTTTGGTTTTTAAAGTGTTGTGCTGGTGTGTAAAGTGTCATGTTAGTGTGTAAAAATTAGTGTTTGGTGTGTAAAAATGAATGTTTAGTGTGTGAGCTGCCATACATAAAGCTTTATATTTGGTTTAAAGTTTTCTTGTCAAGTTTTAATGTCGCACTAAATGAATTCTATGTCACAGTGAATCTTTTAAACACAAGCATAATAATATTATTTTATACATTTTATAGTCCATTGAATCAATAAATCTGAATTCACTCAGCATCCGTTTCACCTCAGCAGCGAAAACGTTATTACAATCCGCGAGTTCTTGTTGTTGCTAAAGTTTTTTACTTAGTGTTAGTTTAGCCGAAAGAACAAAACCTTTCAGTTTTTAGTCATTATCTTCGTTCTGCTAACGGAAGCCAGGAAGGCGTAGCATTGGAGCTCATTTGCGTCAGGCACAAATAAAAGATTGCGGGTTTCAGACAGACAGCCGCACTCCTGCTACTCACGCCATTCTGTTATGTAAGATAATTCCGCTGTGTCTCTAATGGAGCTACACTGAAATATTAAAACCCAGTAAAAAACAGGAAATGAAAATGAAATGCTATCGTCTGTACACACCACCCCTCTTTAACTGCTGACAGGTGAACTCCTCAGAGACTCACTACAGACGTAAAAAGACTTGTAGACTTGTGTATGACGCTAAAACCTGCTCGTTATTTATTCCCTGGACTTGCGCACTTTACCCCGGTGCAGAAAGTTAAAGACGAATAGTGCACAGGCTAGAAAAACAGCCCGTGATTAAACCTGGTCTCAAGTTCCAACTGCAGCTGGAGAAACTCCAAGCCTGGGTTTAATGTGAGCGGAGAGAGTAATCGTATAACACACCAGGCCTCTGTGGTCAGAGGAGAGCCAGAGAGAAACAGTCGAGGTTCTCCAGAAACCCCTGCAGCCCCTTGAACAAAAAATATCTCGAGTCAGTTTGAGGAGACGAGGCTCTGGATTATCATTATCATTATCATTATCAGGATGAAGTCATTTGATATTTTGGCAATTATTTTATAAAGCCGGCAGTCTTATGTTCTTATCTCAGCTGTGAGCTAACTGGTGGTCTGAGAAAGGTCTAATGGGAGCCGTGTGGCTGTTAGGTGGAGTCTTTCCTGTTTTATTGCAATACACACGCATTAGGCTTCATATGAGTCATCTCTCAATCTCCGTCTTGAGATTAGTAACAATGCTGTGAAAGATTTTATGTTTTCAGCTGTTCTACGGCGAATACGTGAGATCTCTTGAAAGGAATACTTTAGTTTACCGTAAAATCAAACTGATTACCTGTTCTAGGTTAGACGGAGTCTTTGTAATCTGGTAGCATGTGGTTGTGTTTGCTTTCAATTGGTTTCTGTTCTAGTCTCCATTCCTGTCCTGTTATTGGTTTGTTTTCTGATTGTGTTCACCTGTTCTATGTTACAGTGCTTTCTGTCATTGTTTATTCCAAAGTCTTTCCATCGGTGCGTTTTTTTTTTCAAAAGACTGTTTTCTGACGTCTGTCGGACTAATTGTATTTATTTTATTTTAAAACATGCCCTTTAGGTGGTATAAATATCTGTTACATCAGCCTGGAAACTTGAGGGTAACACCAGAAAAACAAAGATCTTGCTAACTGCTAATACACTTAGCATTGAAAAAACAAAGCAAAAAAATACCCAATCCAATAAACTTTTTCAGTTTAATGTTTTAGTATTTATACAGCTATTTTTTGGGGGGGTTTTGCCTTCACTGATAAAACAGAAGAATGAAATGGGGGAGATGGAGAAAGGTGGGACTGGAAAGGACCTGAGCCAGATGTAGGTGCCGGTGCCTTAACCCACTACACAACAGCGCCGGCCTATACAGCCATTTTTAATTTCCACTGCATGTATAAAGGGGCCCAATTCCTATTTTTTTCTCCAATGTGGCACAGATGGGATATGACCCACAATCATGTAAGCAGGAAAAAAGCACATGGATTTCGATATTTTTAAATCGGTTTCAGGCTTCATTAATATGTGGAAATAAATCGGAGATGAATCAGATACGTGCATTAGCGTCTGACATGTAAGCAGACAAATTAGATTTTCACCTGTCAATAATGGCGATGGCGCATGACGTCAACTCGGGTGGACACAGACAGCAACATATACAACTTAGCACAACTGTGTATTTCCATATTTTTTATTTTTAGTCATTTTGTCTGTAAATACATTAAAAAATGAATGCCTTATTTAAAAAAAAAACATATATAAAATTAGCGATTAATGCGATTAATTCGACCAAGCTGCAACAAGGGCTCTTTTTTTTCTTCACCTAAAGAGAGCATTGTTTTGCTGACCTTTAAATATAATGCAGAAAGCATAACACTGAATAATCATTTAGTCTTCCTTTACTGCGTCCATAGAATATCGCACACTTTTCTGGTCAGTACGTCCACCTTAGTTTTGGAAGAATATGTAAGCGGGTTACAAAATCGGAATTGAGCATCAGTATCTGCAGCATCAGGATCTTCCTAAAAGATCTTAAGGGAATATTTTACAAAAAGTCTGTTTGCACTTCTAATCTTAGGGCAATAGACAAATTGTTGTTGTTACAATTTTCACACAAGACAAATAAACTGACTACCAAAGTTCAAAAAACACCAATCCGGACATGTGATATCGTAAACGATAAAAACAGATGTGCATCCAAAAAGTCATGAGTAACTACCTAAGGCAAAGAGACTTGATTTTTTTCTCCAAAAAGATTTTTATACTAATTTAGTAAGGATGTTAAGCTATTAAAAGTACTGCAGTGGAACCAATGTATGAATTTGTGATGAATACATTTCTTGTTCTTTCTGGTTCTTCGGAGCTCAACACATGTGAAGTACATAGAGTTCAGTCACAGTAAGTCACACCAGTATCTCACACTGGTATCTCATTATCCTATCTGATCTGTCTCGGTCTTCATCTCAATTTACCGCTCTGATCAAATAATTGCACAAATCTTGACAGCATCAAATAACAAACCCCTAACAATCACATTTGTCCAAGACATTGTGTCCTCAGGGCCCGGTTTTGACTAAACATCCCCCGCTCTGGCAACCCTGCTGAACAATAAGAGTCAGTGTTGAGTGTGTTGGTGTAAACACGTCACTGCAAAAGGCGTCAACACTGAGAAACTACAAAGCGAGTTTTTTTTGGGTTTTTTTTTTATATTGTGGCAAGTTTAGTGCTTCTAATAAGGAGCCTGGAGTGTGTGATACTTGGTCATATGGGGAAGTGGTGGCTCATGGTTAAGGCGTTGGACTACCAACCTGAGGATTGTGGATTTGATTCCCAGCTCCACCAAGCCATGACTGTTGGGCCTCTGAGCAAGGCCCTTAACCCCTAATTGCTCAGTTGTAATAAATGTAAGTCACTCTGGATAAGGGTGTCTGCCAAATGTAAATATGAATTTTTGAGTCCTAATTAAATAAAAGCCAAAGACACAGGATTGTATTTGCTAAATAACATACATAATTATTAATGTAATTCATAAATTTATGCTGAACCTGTACTTTAAAGGTTTCCTCCTGGTTCTCTGGTTTCTTTCCAAAAGACATGTATACTGACACACATTCTAGGGCAGCAGTCACCAGACTGGAGGGTTTAGTCCAACTTGCCTCAAAACACCTGCATGTAAGTCTAAAGTCTACCTAACAAGACCTAGTTTAGGTGTGTTTGATTAGGGTTGGGGCTAAACTGTGCAGGACACCGGCCCTCCAGGACAGAGTTTGTTGACCCCTGGTGTAGGGCATCTTTTTCCCTGTGCCCTGAATCCTCTGAGATACACTCCAGAGTTTAATGATTCCATGTAGGATATGTGTCATAGTAAATGTTTGTATGCAGGGAGGGACATTGACTATAAAATAGACATTGTTGCCAGTTTTAGGGCTTGTTTGTGTCCTAAAGTCACTTATGTACAAGGGATTTTTGGTGAAAATATCTAAAAAAATATTTATGTTTCTGTAGTTTATACAAAGTGGTGTGTAAAACAAAAAATATGTTTGGTAAAAAAAGCTCTGTGCCTGAGGTTGCTGGTTTAAGCTGAACAAAAGCTTCCAGTTTAAGCTGAACAAAGCTTCCAGTAACTTATACACTTATACAGAAAAACATCTAAGCACATTAAATATTAACGCAAATGAGCTCTGACAGTGACCTCCACTAAAGTGGTATTTTGGAACTTTTAGCTCTGACCTGATTACCATTAGTTCCTGTTGATCCCAGTATTGAACGCTAAAAACCACACCCTTAGTCAACCAACCTGTGGCTGATTGAAAAAAAAGGTGCATTTCTGTATTTGGTGGACAAAACTTGGCATAACTACACATAATCAGTAAAGTTTGTAAATTTGTGCTGTAAAGTTCATAGACTAATAACACACAGTGGGGTATTAGGCAGTCGGCGGAGCAGCAGCGTGCCTTCGTGGGGAATAGCCCCGTTTGTTTCAGCTCTAACACTTAACCTTGCACTCGGCCGGGGGTGCGATTTCATTACTCGCTCCAGACGCCATCGCCAAGAGACAGTGTTAGAAAAACATTGCATGATCTCAGGCAGAAAAAGAGGGCAGAGACTTCAGCTCTCACCTACTGCCTCAACGTGGTGCTTCGATCTATTTACGGAAACCGGCATGAATCTGTGATCCATGTGTTTATCACCAGTGATTTATAGCAAAAACAAATCTCAAGTATTTTCTGTAAAGTCTTTAACATTTTTCCAGGTGGCTTATTTTATAAAGTATGTCACGTTGTGCAGGTAAAAGCAGGAAAAAACAAATAGAACACAAAATGATGATGTTTATCATGAACAAGAAATGATTTCACACAAACATTTTACTGTTGAGGTTTATGCATCCAGTGGTGATGTAGTTCGATGCTGAGTGTAATAAATGCTAAAAGATCTGATGGAAAAATCAATTTTTACACTCATTTTATTTTTATATTATTCGTAAACCCTGATGGGAATAACATAATTATAAATTAATGCCATGATTAACGCGCTTTCTTTTTTCAGTAACAAGTAATCAAACAACTTACTGTTTCCCCCGTTCAGACGCCGTTGCCGTTACTGACGATAAAATGCAGCGTTACCAAAATTGAAGCGGTTTTCATCTGAATAGACTCACTCAGACAAATGACCTGGTGTGTGTGGGGTGGGACGGGACACATAACTGATAATGATTAGTGTGTGTGTCATGCGGCGTCTGAAATTGCATATTACTTAAGTATTTACTACATTTAAGTCATTTATTTGATATATTTAAACATTTTTTATAAAAGTAACGCAATAGTTAATTTTCCTGGTAATTAGCTACTTTTATAATGATGTACAGTAATTGTGAGAAGTAACTACAACTAATGACTTTTTTAAAGTAATACGCTCAGCACTGTTGATATGAAAGACTAAATTATTATCCGGTACAGTAATAAAATTGTTAACATCAGACAAAAGCTAGTTTTTTTCTTGCTAGCTATAGTTTCCTGACCGTTTTTTTTTTTTTCATTCCTTTGTGATCATGAAGATTAACAAAGCATCTGGAGTGAAGCTAATAAAGCTAATCATTTGCTGGTTAGTTTAATTAGAAGTGTTATGGAGCATGATAAAGACTAACACACTTAAAAATAACTCAAGTAAGCATTCCTACAAGCTCACAGCGTGGGACAACAAGAGTAAACCACAAGAGTGTCTCAGCCTTCAACACAGGGCTTTGTTCAGTTTGAGGAAATATTTAGAAGAACATGTAAAGAACATGCAAACCCTAAACCCGAAGAGGCTGATTATTAGGCCACCATGAGTCACTTTTATGCTTATAATAATAACAAATATAAGTCATGCTAAATATTTTTTTACTTGTATGTTAAGATATCTGAGGTGAAACTATATAAATTAAAGTATTTAAGTATTATGTTAAAAATGTGTTAAATATTTACGTTAGGGTATCCAAGATAAAAATTATGCTAAGATATTTGAGGTAAATGTTCATATTTTCTGATATCTGAGGGAAATCTTTTTTTTTGAGGTACAGTAACTGAGGTAAATGTTTATATTTCAAGATATCTGAGGGAATTCTACATAGGATAAGATATCCGGGGTAAATATAATAAATATAATATCAGTATTAACATATATATATATTTATATATATTATCTGAGGTAAATATGAAGATATTTACAGGAAATATTATGTTAACATATCTGAGGCAGGTTAAATATCTGATGTAAAGATAATATCTGAGGTAAATATTAGGATATCTGAGGTAAATCTAAATAGATTAAGATATCTGAGGTAGATATATTATCTGAGGTAAATATGAAGATATTTAAGGTAAATATTATGTTGAGATATATGAGGTAAATCTACATAGGTTAGGATATCTGAGATAAATATTACAATATCTGAAGTAAATATAATATCTGAAGTAAATATTAAGATATTTAAGGTAATATAGAATATACAGCTATATACAATTTTTTATTTAAAGTCACACATTTTTATTTAAAATTTAAGAATGCTGCTCTGAACCTAACCATAAAAGTTAGAGAATAACACGGGATGCTATTACAGATCGCAACGCTAAAAGAGAAGAGCTAAAGGAAACGGTGTAGCGTTGATGAGCAATCATGCAGGAAACAGGCTAATCGACAGAAACAAATCAACTCACACTCACTCGGAAGGCGTTTTGTGTAAAGCGAGTGTGTTTTATGTGAAGCAAGCGGACTTTTAAGATCATGTCTAAAGGACCATTATAAAGTGATCACAGAGTTTGTCGGGATTTTACAGCATGAGGAGGAATAATTCAGCTTTGAAGCTTAAACATCATAAGATACATTACAGTTGCCACACCTCCTTCACTGAGACTGAGAAGAAACAAGCTACTCACAAACAAGCTGTCACACACACACACACACACACACACACCACACACACACACACACACAAACTCTTCACTCCCTCCACACCCTCCTTGGTCATATGATTGTGCATGAAGCTGTGCTGAGAAACACAAAGATTCTCTGTGTGTTTGTGACTAATGGATTTTGGTGTCCACATGCCCTCGTCCCTCTCTCCCTTTCTGTCCCTTTTTTCTCTCTTTCACACACACACACATTTATATTTACATTTATGGTATTTGGCAGATGCCCTTATTCAAAGTGACTAACATTGATCTTGTTTTTTTTATGCAACTAAGCAGTTGAGGATTAAGGGCTTCACTTAGGGGCCCAGTTTGGTGATATTGGGATTTTAACCCATGATCTTTTTATCAGCAGTCCAACACAAACAGTAACATAGATAGATAGATAGATAGATAGATAGATAGATAGATAGATAGATAGATAGATAGATAGACAAAAGGATGAAAGGCTGGCTGGCTGGATGGATGGATGAATGAATAAATGGATAGACAGTCAGACAGACGAAAGGACAGACAGACTGATGGATGGATGGAAAGATGGATGGATGGACAGACAGACAGACAGACAGAGAGATAGATTCAAATGTAAAAACGATAAGCACAACCTTGTATAAGATTTATTTAGTTATATCTAGATTTCTATCGCTGTATATTTCTCACTGTATTATGTATTAAACTCTAATTTCTGCTATCTGTATTGTCAGTCATATATCACACGACCGGTTGCTATAGTGATGGGAACGGCTTCCCGAGCATCTGATTGACAGTCCGCGGTCCGGCAGCATCAGGTAACAGGTCAGGATCTTTATTTTCAGCTTCATCTCTTTTTCGTTTTTCATCAGCTGAAAGATCACAGAATCAAAAGTTTATTAATAAAGTGCAACTTTTATAGACGATCCAAGGACGAGCACCAGTCTGTAAAAGCGAGACAACAGGATGCTGACCAACATAAGACATATATATATATATATATATATATATATATATATATATATATATATATACGTGGTGCTGATCTAAATAAGAAACAAGATTTTTTTTACGAAACTGTAAAAAGAAATCCAGCATTTAGTTGATCCTTGTCAGCATTCAGTGACACACAACAGCTTTCTTTTTTTATGAGGGAAGGAAAGCATCACATCATAATGGCTTGACATGTCTCACAGGAATCTGGTAGAATCCAACCAATTAGATAAAAAATCGTTTCCAGTTTTTGTGACAGATGATGTCTGAGGTTGAGACCACGGGTGCCATTAGCAGTTCCGGGCCTTATTAAAGAATATAAGGTCGGGACCCCCAACCACACCCATTCTGCACCAAACATACTATTACATTAATTCTAGTGCTGTTTCTAGTAATAAAACTTATGGGGGCCCCCAAAATGTGTGGGCCACAACTTACCTCTCCCCAGCTGAGACTACTATAAGGGCAGTTTACATCAAAATGCATGGATAATTTCCATCAAAAAAAACACGTATACGTAAAAAATGCTTTAATGTTACGGAAAAGAAGAGGGAGCTGATTGGTTGATATTTGTCACATGACCCATGATGTGCTTACAGCATTTAAAAAATTTGAGATGTTTTTATTAAAAAAATGGTTGGGACTTTCTCAATTTGCGTGCGTTTGGAGGCATTTAAAACATTTAAAACACTTAAAAACTTAAACGCACTAAAGACGCAATATGTGATATGTAAATTTTTCAAATAAATATTATAAATCTTTGATTGATTAGGAACATGAACCTAAGATTGAAAGACAGATTTAAGCCCCAATGCGAATGACAGCATTAATTTATAACTAAACTCAACTTTACGGAATCTAAAACCCAACGGTTCTGCATCGCTCAAGCTGGAAGTTTTGATGCTTCATAAACCGAATATCAGATCAACAGAATCAGACATGAACTCTGAATGAAAGATGTGATGTTCCACCAGATGACTGACTTTCACAGATTATTTCTCGGATGTAATTCTCTATTGCACAGTGCGGCAATCACGAGCCGTCGGTCCGGTGATGGAAATGAGATGAAGGTGAATGACTTTTAATAATTGATGCGGTTTGAAGATTGGACGAAATGATCCACACTTCATTCAGTCTCTACACTTTATTATGATTTTTAAAGCAGTCTCATTTACAGACCCTCAGCGCTCCTTCTGAAGGGATGGTTACCATCTCAAGTGATGTTTTAGCAGTTCAGGAGCTGAATTGAAGGATGATGATTGGTTGGAGGTTACGATTAACGTGATTAGACTTCATGCGCGGAATCAGAACCACTCAGTAAAGGCGGCCATTTTCTTTTCGAAGCAACAAAAATGTATAAGCAAGTAAAAAATAAGCAGGAATATTTAATATGTTAAACTTTACAAAAATGCCACCTGAACATACATCAATAGCTTGTTCGAAGCAAAGAAAAAGAACATTAACACAACGTTTTCCTAACATATTGGCTGTATTAAGATTCTAAGTATTTATGGAAGGACTCTCCGTAAATCTCCAGTGCAACTCTCAAATGTCGAACAGTAATTTTAGATTTGGAACTATAACGTTTAAATAACGTTCAGGGAACTGTTTTCCTTAGGTTACCTCACTAAGATCTCACAGGCAGAAAATATTGCCATGCAAATCATGTAATCACTTCAGATGAATTTTTTTACTGTTGAATATGAGTGTATTCCAATGGAAACATGTCTGCTGTCCCACAAGCGGCCACTTGTGTCATTTCCAAGTTGTAAAGGAAAAATCTACAGGCGTGTGGTTACAAACAGTATTTAGTTTGGTTTGTTTTTTGGGAACAGTCAGGGATTGGTCTCTACACCACTACCAGCTTCATGGTCCACGAATGGATACGAATCTCAGGACTAAACCCAAATCTTGATTGCTGGTGGGATAAAAACTCAATAAATGCTGATGTAAGACCACACTGCTGACTGTTACATCCCAACCCACCCATTACCAACTTGTCAATGTTTCTCTGCATTGCATGAACATAAGTTTCTCTCCTGGAGGGATGTAATCTAAACTATTAGCTTTCTTTTATTTTCGTCTCCTGATTCTAACGCTACTGTGTGGAGACTTGCTTCCCTCGTGCCCGATCTCTTGCAACTTGTGTGTGTGTGTGTGATTATGTTGTAGCTCACTGGAACAGGTTGCTCATTAACACCTAACGATTTTGTTTTGCGCTTACATACGTTAGCTGCACGCACAGATGCTGACTCCATCTGCTGCCTGACCTTCATGACATATAAAGTTGCCCGATTTTTAAATTTATTTTTGTACATTGAAAGAAAAATTCTACAGCCCTTTTTTAAAACTTTAGACAATAATAATAGAATTGTCAGCAAGCTAAATATGACATATTTTTTAATTCTACCGTGTCAGATTATTGTATTATAACTAGCTTTTTAAAGCTAGCAGTTTTAGCCTGGTAATCAACCAACAATGTATGATCTGTATGGTACATTTTATGCTTGGGATGATCGTAACGGATAAATAATAGAGCATTAGCAACGTTTTTATTGTCTATAAGCAGTTTTTAGACTCTTTAGCTAGAGCATCAGTAAAACAAAGAAATTCTAGCAAGGTTTTTAGTAGTATCGTCTAATGTCAAGACCAAAATATTTTAGCTCAATTTTAAACTTGAAAACGAAATCTAAAATTAAAATTCTTTCAATTTTAAATCTACCACATGAAAAATAAGGATTTCTGATTTTTAAAGGTTTCTTAAATAGTTGTTAGCCTCTAAAAGTAGTTCTACATTGAACTCTGTATACCGGGAATCACTTTTACACCTAGATTTACCAAAAAATCAGATCCAGATGTTACCCAACAAGCCCTGTAAAGCTGTAGTACAAATCTGATTAGGTTCATTTTGAGACACTAAATTCTTCTTAGTAAATTGATTAAACTTTCAGGTTTACTAAGTACTTACAATGGAAAACTTTGGATCAATATACGAAAACAGATCAAGTGTTAGGAGCCGAATCTTTCCCAGTAACTTGGACATTTTAACAGTCAAAGAATACACAGGTTATAGGTTCTTTAAGGGTCTCTTTAATTAAATAATGTTTTTAGCTTCCAAGCATGGTTGAAACAAGGGATGGGCAGCTGTGGTGTAGGGGGTTAAATCACTGGTAAAAATGCCCAAAAAGAACTTTAAAAATTAAAAAAGAACTTAGTGGATCAAATATAATTAAACTGAGCAAATGTTCTTATCAACATAGATACATTGCTCAGTATGGACTACTAGGTCTTATAGCTATACAATAGATTTTACTACACATCAGCTACCAGCAGGGGGCTAATCAGGTCGGCATTATTATTTCTGCCTAAACCAAATTATTTCTGCAATAGAAATCGAAAGAAAACACAAAAAGTTGCTTTGGACAAAAGCGTCTGCTAAATGCTGTAAATGTAAAAGTAAATGTAAACAAACAAAGAGTAAGGTTAAGTTGGTGCCCCCCGCCCCCCGCACATGCTGGCATGCTCTAATTTCTTAATAAGAATCGGTAGAGTCAATTGTACAGTACTGTTTTGTTTTATGGCTGTTTTGTGTTTTTAAACATAAAGCTGTTTCGCTCAGCACTTTTTTCTCTAACAAAATGTTCATAAAAAATGTTTCATAAAAAATGTTCCATGTCATTAAATGAACAGTTCATTGTTAATTTTTAACTATCGATGAATCATTTATTATAAATCTCTCTGAAAATTTTCCGGAACTGCCCATCCCTTATTGAAACGACCGGAAAAAAATTACTAAATGAATCTGAGCTGATCGATTCCTCTTTCATACAGTGAATACATTACATTTTTATCTGGAGTTTAGTGTGAAAGTGTCTCGGACACACCAGCCGTAGGAATCAGTGTAGAAACTGAAACTGATAGTGTGGTTTGGCAGACAAAGGCTTTCTTGTCTTAGCAGCTGGCTGTTCCAGGTTTCTTTAGAACCCCGATAAGGTGTTTGGCCAAAACAGGCAGCACTGTTGAGCCAGAAACTGTTCGAGCCACTCGAGCTCTGGCCCTGATATCATTTGTGTAAATGTTGACATTTTACTCTGCATGAAACTTTCCCTTCACTGAGTTGCATGAAGAATTGATTTCACTTATTTAGAACTTTATCAGTTTTTTTGGAGTAAATCTAACAGTAGTATTTTGGTCTCAATGAAACATGACCTGAAGTTTCTTTCTAAGACATTGAAAAAATACCTCAAGCAATTATACATAAATGTCATAAGCTTGTGACCTCCAGACCTCCAGTTGACCTCCAGTTGCTGTTATTTACTTAAAAACATGATATTAAACAGTTAATTAGTCTGGGGTCAGTGTACGGCTAATATAGTGAGCTTAAGTAGGAATAAATGGTATTAGATGGCTTGTGCTAACAAGAGGGAAAAGAAAATAATGTGAATTTAGGAGAGAAAAGGAAAAAATCTGCCATTACGTAAGAGCTTTAGACTGGCAGCAGAAGGTCTGAACTCCAGAGCAGGTTTTATTAGCCAAAAGAGGACGTCTGACGGACATGTAAAGCAACCAATCAGAGATGGTTTTGCTCAGTGTCATGTGGCATGCAACCATAGATCATTTATTTAAGGAAGTCATGCAAATGTATGAGGCTATGGCATAAAGTTTCTATTATTTGGAAATAAAAGCGTTTAGCTGTTACTCGTAAGATGTAACATACGGCTTCTTCTCCTCCATGTAGGAAGGAGAGCATCATGATGGCTTTGTTTCTAGACAGACTGCTGTAAAAACCTGACACACACTTCCTCTTGTAACCAAGTAGAATCCAACCAATCAGAAGATGGAATCAAAGCTCCTTAAAAGTTTCCAGCCATCCAATAAAACGCAGCTATGATGCAGAAGACACCGAGGACGATGTTTGTATTATAGCGATGGATTAACAGTAGGAATGGGAATCAATCTTCTTACAGTATCACCAGAAGGCAATGATTCGCTCTTAAAATGGCGTTAAAAATGATGCTGGCGTTATAAACGACAGACTTCAGCAGCTTTTTGATTTGTTTTGATTTGTGCCAAATTCTGGTAATTAAATGGGTTTTTCTTTTTTTTGCAAACAAAATGCAGCCCAAAAGAGCCTCTTGTCATCAGACTCTTTGCTTTCTCTGCAGGCTACAAAGCCATCTGTCGTCCTAATCTGTGATTGTTTTCATATTTTCATTATTGAATATTACATTTTATCCCTTGTTCATTAAGCAAAGCATCCGAGGACAGAATCCACAAGAAGGTCATGATTATAATATTCCTAAATCCTGAAATCATCACGATGCATTAGGATCAGAACTAAATGAGAAATTAACCCCAAACTTACCCAAATTAATTTTTTTATTGTTTTATATTTTGGCCTGGTGTTAAGTTGATGTAATGATTGAGGGGTTTTTTATGTTAAAAGCTTAAACCAGTGGTCCCAAAACTACAGCCTGATAGATATCTAGCTAGATACCCCCCCACCCTCACCCTCACCCTCACATTTTAGCCGGCCCTCTGAAAAAATACCACAGACATACTTTTAATATTGTAAAATTAAATCTATGTTTTACTTCCTTCATATCTTTATTTAATATTAAAGTTTGTCTTTCAAACTAAAATTCCCCATAGCCATTAATGTAGCCTAATTATTTGTTCGATTTCCCACCAGTAGAACGCTACATTCAACAAACCGCATGCTAACCAGCAAGAAAATTAACAAAAAGACAACAAAATGGCCAAACGGTTGAGAAAAAGAAACATTGATTAAGAATGCAGGAATTTCTAGATGTGGCAGTGAATGAGTGATTATTTATTCCGTTTAATGCAAAGATACGGCAGTTTGTCTCATCTGTCACCTTTATTATTTTGCATATCTCCGGGAAAGTAATGCTGATTAGTCTGAAAGCTCAGGACAAAATAATCAGCTAATTTAGAATTTAGAAGGCAAAATAAAATACAATTTTACATTAATACTAGGAGTCACTCTGGAACATGGAGTTTTCCCCATTAAAGATTATATGGCCCTCACAGAAAAAACTTTGGGGACCCCTGACTTATGCCGTCGTGACACCAAACGCAAATAAATTATTTTTGAGAGTTAATTACATACAAAGTCAATGCACAGATGAGAATAAAGACCTATTAGTCGCAAGCGTGTGATATTCACCCCCAAAAAGTCCACATTTACAACTTGAGTGAAAAATACGCATGACACGTTGTCCCGGAAGCCAATCAGCGAAGAGCTAATTGGCACGTCAGATGATGGAGGAAATCGTTAAATGTAGCTGATGGAGGAAGTTAAATGTAGCTGCGGCCTTCCGGAAATTTGTTTTATAAATTAAAATATTGTGCGAATGAGGTGAAAAACATCCCGCGAGCAGTCTACCGCGTGTAACGTGTTGCATATATTCACTTCCTGTTTGGTGTGAACGCAGCATAAGACTGATAATTAAGATCTAAAGTTAGACAAAATCAGCTTCTCATTCCACAAAAGTTTCTGCTGATCTCTTTATATTATGTGTAAAGCTCTTGCTTTGCCCTGTGAAAGAAAATCTGATGAAGTGAAACTCTCGCTAGGTCAAATAGAAAGCCCTTCATCAAAAATCGAAAGGGTTATTTTGTAGAAATGCTAGCACTCAGCATAGCAAGCATATGTCATTTCGCTAATCTGCTGTTTTTTAAACTAAATAACTAAAAATGTAGCCAGCTTTAAAATTCCAATAAACAGTAAGTGCTTGTTTTATAATATATTATGATAGCTAGCATCGCTGCTTGCTTTGACACCTTTATAGATTAAATGTTAGCTAATGTGGCTAATCCATTACCTTTCAATATTTACATTTCGGCCATTTTGTAGATTATTTGTGATTTAATGTTTATCTCATTTATAAGACTGAGCAATTGAAAGCCCAACAGTTACAGATTTATGGCCCTGGTTATCAAACTCGTCACCTTCTTCAGGATCAGCGGTTCAATGTCTTAACCCCTGGACTATAACTGTATGAAATATTCAGTTCAGTACGTTCTCTGATCTCTGAGGTAAAAGGATCGATCGTTATCTCCATGCTTTTCCTTTTGTTTACTGTATGAAAGCCAGACGAAGCTGCGATGACGGTGCAGAATATCAACACTTCCTGTCCGTCTAACGGTTCTGCGAGACATCATGTGATAGAGCTGATGATGGAGTAAAACAATCGCTCAGTGTCACCTCGTCTGTTCGAGTATCAGGAAGACGAGAGTTTGGGTGCAAACCGGGTGGTGGAAAGAAAGAAACAAACAAACAAAGAAACAAAGAAAGAAAGAAAAATTGCACAGTGTAAACCAGAATTAACACAGAGAGAAAGAAGAGGGAGGGAGAGAGAGAGAGACAAATAGGGTGAGTGTAATTAAATCTGAGAGATAGAGAGAGAGAGAAAAAGAGAGATAGAGAGAGAGATGTAATTAAGACACAGAGAAAGAATGATAGATAGATAGATAGATAGATAGATAGATAGATAGATAGATAGATAGATAGATAGATAGATAGATAGATAGATAGATAGATAGATAGAAAAATGGATGGATGGATGGATGGATGGATGGATGGATGGATGGATGGCAGACAGATAAATAGATAAAGTGTCCATGACAAGTAACTAAGTGTGGGCGTGGCCAAATTGGCGACAAGTCAAGGTTAAGAACTTTATGCTAACACGAGCGACTCGACTGTACAGCGACCGTCAACAGGAGTAAAGACGTTAGATTGAAAGGAACACACACATTACTTCTTCTTCATCTTGTGTGGCATAATGAGGAAACACGACGCTGAGTGTTACACACCAAATCGTCCTGCAGCATGTGTCATGCTAGCTGCAGGAAATGCTAATTGCTCCGCCCACTGATAAATGCTGTTACTGTGGCAACTGTGTGTGTGTGTGTGTGTGTGTGTGTGTGTGTGTGTGTGTGTGTGTGTGTGTGTGTGTGTGTGTGTGTGTGTGTGTGAACGGATGTGACATTATTTAAATGTGGGAAAAATATGAAGCTAAATTGAAAAAACAAACACACCCTAAAGTGACATCAGAGCCAGTAAAAATATCTTATTGTACAATGTACAGAAGAGAATATTATCAATTTTATAATTTTAAATTCTTATAATTTGTTTAATTTTATTTAAAATCGAACGCACGATCTTCTGATCAGCAGTCCAACACCTTAACCATTATTTTATCTATCCTATAATAACCTTAGTATAAAATATTAACTCCAGTTGAAAAGTATTTTAATAAAATTCATATAACAAAAATGTCAAATTTATTCGCATTCCTGACTGAGGCCATACATTCACATTTAACTTTTACAGCATTTGGCAGAAACCCCTTATCCAGAGCCACATACAGTTATCTAAGCAGTTAAGAGTTAAGGGCCTTGCGTAGGGGCCCAACAGTGGCTGCTTGGTAATGCTGGGATATGATTATATAACTGATCTGCGGCCCTGTCAACAGGCAGAATGAACTTTTTTTCAGCTAAAATCAAGTGTACAAGACAGTGGTGAGACAGCTATGATGTATGGTTTAGAGACAGTGGTGAGACAGCTATGATGTATGGTTTAGAGACAGTGGTGAGACCAGCTATGATGTATAGTTTTAGAGACAGTGGTGAGACCAGCTATGATGTATGGTTTTTGATGATATGGTTTAGAGACAGTGGTGAGACAGCTATGATGTATGGTTTAGAGACAGTGGTGAGACCAGCTATGATGTATGGTTTAGAGACAGTGGTGAGACAGCTATGATGTATGGTTTAGAGACAGTGGTGAGACCAGCTATGATGTATAGTTTTTGGTAGAGACAGTGGTGAGACAGTGGTGAACAGCTATGATGTATGGTTTAGAGACAGTGGTGAGACAGCTATGATGTATAGTTTAGAGACAGTGGCACTGAGAGAGACAGGTGGCAGAGCTGGAAGTAGCAGAGCTGAAGATGTTGAGGTTTTCTTTGGGACTGATGAGGTTGGACAGGATTAGAAATGAGTTCATTAGGGGGGACGGCTCATCTTAGATGTTTTGGGGAGAAAGTCAGGGAAGCACAGATTGAGGTGGTTTGGACATGTACAGAGGGGGATAGTGAATATATTGGTAGGAGGATGTTAGAAATTAGGCTACCAGGCAGAAGGCAAAGAGGAAGATCAAAGAGGAGGTATAGGGATGCGATAAACGAGGACATGAAGTGGGTGTGAGTGAGGAGGATGTAGAGAATAGGGTCAGGTGGAGACGGAGGATGTAGAGAATAGGGTCAGGTGGAGACAGATGATTCGCTGTGGTGACGCCTAAAAGGGAACAGCCGAAAGGAGAAGAAGAAGATGGCAGAATTAACTTTATTTCTATATAAAATAGAGTTAATGGTTTTAGTGGGATTATAAATTAATTTTGCAAACCTACATTTCATCTTAAAAGTTCGATTCCCCTGCAGGGGTCTTTCTGTGTGGAGTTTCCATGTTCTCCCTGTGTGTGTGTGGGTTTACTCCGGGTTCTCCGGTTTCCTCCCACAGTCCAAAAACATGTATGTTAGATTAATTGGTGATTCTAAATTGCCCATAGGAGTGAGTGTGAGAGTGTGTTTGTGGCCCTGTGATGGACTGGTGACCTGTCCAGGGTGTCCCCCTCCTGCCTTTTGCCGTTTCAGAGACAGCTGGGATAGACTCCAGCAGATCCCCGTGACCCAGAACGAATAAATGAATAAACAGATATTTCTACATACTTTAGGATTTTTTAGAGAATATTTCTGAGGAGGAGAGAGTTTTAGAAGATTATAGAATATTGTAAAATATTACGATGTTTAGGTCATTTTAGGATATTTCCCCAAAAATTTCACTAAATACTCTCTCTTTCTCTCTCTCTCTCTCTCTCTCTCTCTCTCTCTCTCTCTCTCTCTCTCTCTCTCTCTCTCTCTCTCTCTCTCTGTGATATTATTGGATAGACGTATGCCGTACAAAAAGCTTTGATCTTTGCTGGGTTTTTTTTAATTATCAGGGTTTTAAGGTTTTTTTTAAGGTGTTTGAGAAAAACCCTTCAGCTTTTTTTTCTTTTCTTTTTTTCCCTGTTTCAACTGTACAGACCTCCGCCCCTTTGGCATCTCTGTTTCCCTAACGCATCCTCCTGCAGGTGTGTGTGTAGAGAGAGAGAGAGAGAGAGAGAGAGAGAGAGAGAAAGAGAGAGATATCTAGGGTTCCATCCAGAAACTGTCTAATTACAGATTCTGTTCATTTAAGTTAGGGGAAAATCATTAATGAGCTGTACTGTCTGTGCGCGCACACACACACACACACACACACACATAGAAAGGGAGAGGGAATCAGAAACGTGTGCTGATGCGAGGGCATGAGTCCTCTCTCTCTCTCTCTCTCTCTCTCTCTTTCTCTCACGTCTCTCCCTGTGATATTATTGGATAGACATATGCCGTACAAAAAGCTTTGATCTTTGCTGAGAGTCTAATCCAGGCCCGGGAGGACGAAAGCGAGGGAGCGAGGGAGCAAGTAAGGGAGGGGTAAAGGACTCATCTAACAACCATCGCTCAACATCACCTCCCTCGCCATGGAGGAAAAACAGCATCCCTCCTTCCATAGATGCTGAGACGAGCACCATAGCTGCACCAATCAACATGCAAAAAGCCACCACAGCTTGCAGAGGTGACTAGAGTCACACAAGAGTGTGTGTGTGTGCGTGCGTGTGTGTGTGTCTGTGTGCAGAAGAGAAAAATTAAAGCTGTCTTACCGTGTGTCCATTCAGTCTCGGCGCAGATGATCCTTTAGAGACAGCTCGGGAGTGTGCGAACCTTCCTGCGAAGCTCCAACATCCTCAAATCTGTGTGTATCTTACACTCCCTCTCTCTCTTTCTCACACACACACACACATGCATGTGATGAAACCTTCTCTCTCT